>JAHZNB010003883.1:0-12772 GCA_027744295.1 Callyntrura guangdongensis
CTGTGCTGTGTACCGATAAACAGCAGGCTTTAAATTTTTCAAATGAAGCTTCATAGCTTGCTTTATCTCTCGCTAGAATTTTGGCGTGCTACTTGGCAATTCAGCAAAAAAGTCAGGTAGAAATGCCCCATCCATCCACCCATCCTGTTTGCAAGACTTATTGCAGTATGTACGTAATAATGCAAGCTTGTCTCTACTAAATCGTTGTTGTACCACCTGCATCCACAACAACAACATTAGCTGTACGTATAATATATATTTATTGTTTTGAAGGGCATAAAAATGTGAACTTTAAAGAAACAGTAGCAGAAAAAGATTTTCTAATGAGATAAAACAGAAAGAGAGAAAACAATGATGACTTGAGCATTAATATTATAACATTTACTAAAACAAAGAGAAAAACTTGTACTTGGTCATTGACAGGTTCCGGTACAAAAAAGTACAATCCAGATAATACGACTTTTTTCTTCAAGGTAGTCGCACGCGTAGTCTAAAAATTGGAAAGATTAAGATAACAGTTGCATTTAAGTAAGTGACTATGCATGTATGCAGCGTAATAATGTGACTTTTCATCGTTCATAGGCACTCTACAAGATATGTTATTTTCCTGACAAACTAGTCTCAATGTTGTACATGATTTCTTTATACACTTTGAAAAAATGGAGAGAAAAAACTTTCTATCGCCCAAATAATACTCACGGAATTCTCTATGTGTACCTCTCCATTTCATCCTTTTAACTCCCACCATCTGCTTACCTTTTGATATAACTTAATTCTCTTCTTTCAACATTCAAGATATCCTGTTATATGTACCCGGTTATTATTTTTCATTATTTTATTTGCTCGGTGTTAGCGTTTTAAAACACTGCCGTCCTTTTACTCGTTAAGATTGAACTAGAAAAATGTAAACTGCTTTTTGGTATTCCCTGATTCGCTTCTTGACTTTGGAAATTATACAATTACCTACAATAATGTAGGGGTGGGAAAAGGCTGCAAGGAAGCATAGTGGGGTGCATAATTCCAATATTATTTTAACTCAAACCGTAAAAGAGGGTGCATTTCACAAACGCCACCAATATCATGACTTAAATGGCCTTTTTACGGATGAGCTAAAATTGCTATGGTGATAGAAATTGTGAGACTAGTAGACTGTATGATTACAGACCATGCTCCTCTGATTTTTTTTTCATTTAGACAAAATGTATCACTTGCGTATCGCTTTGTACAAAGAATACATGCCAGAGCTTTCTATTTATTTCACAAACGTATCATCATGCATGTTTTGGCAGTATGATATTTATGAAAACTTTTCTTTAGTGTGCATATAAATTTTCCCTTGATAATGATAAAGTCGGAAAGAAAGCAGTAATGCTGCAGAAAACTTTTTCGTCTGTATTCGTCTTTTTCTGCTAAATAACTACTTACACTGTAGGGTACACTAGCATCACCGCCACTTTTCCTCTTTTCCAAGCTTATACTGAATCATACCATAAAAAGATGAAGATTCTGTATCATCCCACAACAGAGAAAAAGGGTATTAGTATTATTATAGCTAGTATTATTGTACAGGGGTATACTACTAGTAAATAGTAAATAGCAGTGAAAAATAAACTTTTAAATGCACCATTATAAAATGAAATGCAGCAGCATAAAAGTATCTTCCAGTGCTCTTTCTCACATTCATGTATTTACCCACAAACCGTGTGGTGGTGGAAATGGTAATGATCACATTATGCCAGGGGATATAGTCGTCACACAAAAATACTAAACCAAACAAGAGCCATATTCCTATTATTACAGAGAAGAGAAAAGTACACGTAAAATTACATAGTCACAGGATGTGACTAAATAATAATACACCAACAATTTTATATATGAATTGTAAAAAAAACAGATAAAGCAAGAGGCATGGCGTGGCATGGTGAGGAGAAACAAGTGAAGAAAAATAGAAAAACAAAATGAGGAAAGAGGAAAAGATGCAGACGTTAAAACTCTAATGTAAGAAGAAGAAGAGAGACGATCTGAGTAAAAAAAACCGTAGTACGCACAAAACTTATAACAGACACATATAAAATGCATCCAAGAGGGTCTGTTTTTCTACTCCACCACCACCACTACTACTACTACTTATATTGTGCATTACTTCTTCCATGTCTTCCTTATTGCATATTATGATGATATGATGCAGTGTGTATTTTTTTCTAGCTCGAAATAAAATAGCGTCTTTTTGAATGACATGTTATACCCTATTATAACATTACCACTACAAGTAACATTTTTCTTTTTACTATCATTTTGAAGAGGGCTATAATAATATCGCACCTGACGTAAATAATATCACAAGTACATTGAACAGTGCCAACACCGCATATTTTTCACTGATGCTACTCGTTACTCTACCACATTTTACATCTTTGCTAGATCCTCTTGTGTGTGTGAGTGTGTGTGTGTGTAGCAAAAAAACAGAAGAAGGAGCACCACCACTAGCGGTAGTAACACAGCAAAAACAACGTAATCGAAATAATAAAAAAAGAGTTTTTCCATTTCTGCTGGTGTGGTGCCACCGCATATGACTTTACTGCTACTATAACTCTGCTATTTACCATTGCTTCTGGTTTATACTACCACTAAAACTACTGCTTCTGCATCCTTTAGTTATTTTTTACGGTGATGGTTGGTGGTGATACAACATACTACGACAGTTGTACATGTAGTAAATAAATTGGCGTGTTCCAAACGGAAAACGCCCCTAGAAAATCTTCAAGTGAGAAATATATGAGACTATACAAGTCATGTTATTTCTCAAAGAGAATTTCCATCAAAGTAGGCAGGCAAGGAACCAAGGCAGATGCAAAATAGATGCAATCAACTCTTACATGCGATACAATAATATCGTGTAGAAAGTACTTGAACAAGAAAAAAAGGTGAAGTGATGTGTCTGTGTGTTTTTTACACACAGAACGACAAAAATATTACTTATGTCTTAAGTTTGTCTGTATGTATATGGAAATGGGTGTTAACAGCTCTCTTTAAATGCTTACCATTCAAATGGGTAATTTCTGTATTTATTGTTTTACAACTATGACAAATTTTATGGATTTCACGTGAACCCAATATATTACGTGAGCATGAATATATATATGGTAGACATACCTAGAGAGCAAGTAAACATCCCTCCATAAAACAGCTTTTTAAAAGTAGTCACAAAAATGGTTTACGATGAACGTTATGAGCATCACCACCGGAGGGAATAAAACAGAAAAAATCGCATGGCTCATGTTCTATCCAAAATGTATAATGATAACAATAAAGTCAAGTCAATCTCAGATTCTCTTCAAATGACAGACAGAAACAAACGGAAGCTTTAAAGTGCGGATAATAAATTATTTTGATAAATAATGCCAGCTGAGGTAAATAATCTAGCGGGATCGACATTCTTCCCACAAAAGTTATTGCGATCCACTAACCAAAAAGTACTGTGAAGAAACCTTAAGACAAAAAAAACATTAAGCAAGATTTTTATCAGTTTTTTTCGTAAGAGAAGTCAGACAGGACATTGCTCACAATAGAGCACGCATAAAAGCTGACATTTTTAACCATTTCTCCAAATTTTATTGTGCACTTTCCTCCGTTTTACGATTATTGTTTGCGACTGCCAGATTGAGGAAGGAAATAGATTTTTTGTTGATACAAAGAACCCTCATCAATGCTTCCGTGTCTCCAGGCTAAAAATACGGTGTACCTCGCCTTTAACAACCAACATAACTTACAACTTATAGTGCTGCGACTGTCTATCATATCCTCCGAAAATCAATTTCGTTCATCATGTTTAAAATGCATTAAATTTGAATTTTAAATGTAAAAATAGTCGTCATCAGAGCAATGCACCGAAATTTAGTATCAGTCTCAACCATATTGTTCGCACAGATTGTAAATTTGCTGGCATAAACTGTTGTTTTGGGAAGAACGCTCTACGTTGCAACGTTTTCCTGTTCTCAATTCATCAATGATTCACTGTGTCAAGTAAGGTACACATATTATCTTGTCTATTATTACGCAAATCTTATTGACATTTCCTTTCAAAATGTGAATTCTACGTACATACCGTTGTCGAATAAAAGAAAAGGATTTATTAAAATTTAATCAATTTTTGGTATTTCGACAAAAAACATTACGCCCACGGACGTAGTATTTTGTTGTTTGTTAAATAATAATAGCTTGTATATATACAAATCCTCAGGATAACGAGTGAGTGGCTTTTCAAAAACTCACAGCATCATCATTTTCGTACCAACAAGTTTTGAGCAAACAATCACTATCCTCTTCTGGAAATGAAGATATGTCTTTTCTCTCTGTTGTAACTTTACAATTACAATTACTGTTTGACTGTTTGTCTTTAGTATCGGGCCAGTAACTCATATATTACCACAAAATGAAGAAGATATACAAAAGCGATCACTGTCCAGCAAAATTAGGGAAGAACAAAACGGGAAAGAGCAAATAACTATGAGCCCTCGAGTTCTCCAGTCTGTTAAGGCTTTGAGTTTAATCAAATGGTAAAAGAAACCACTTTTAGCTCAGTCTGGCTTAATTCGATATACTGATTATCCAAGTCTTTTCAACCTTTTGAACCGAAAAGACAAATAGAACGTTGGTATCACAGCTGAATGAGTTTTCCAACGAAAGGGAAAAGGGTTTTCGATTGTGAGACTCGTAACACAAACAAGATGAGGCTCGCTAAGGTTGGGTCAATTATTAAAATGAATATAAAGCAGAGCAAAAGGCAAATAGTTTTGTTCACCGACACTCGCAATGAGTCAATGAGTGTTGCGTCAGTTTAAATTTACAGCAAACAAGAGTTATGAATATATTAGTCTTTATATCCTTTAAAAAAAGCGTATGATACGCAATCCAGCGATACTTATGACATTTCCCTGTAAACACCTCTCATCTGCAAATAAAACTGATTAAAAATTAGAACATAGGTCAATACCTTCACCGTACCAAAACGATGATCGGATCAAATATGCATGGTTGCGAATAATTTACATAATAACTTTAGCATCCCTTTATTTTACTCAGCTACAAAAACAGATTGGATCATTCGTGGCCCTTTTCTAAATCAACTCCAAATCAGCAGCACACGCCGTGCCATGTGTGTATTTAAAAGCACTCATTTTGGCTTATCAGCAAAGTTCCGTTCCTGCTGACGAAGGCAATCAACAGAAGCATGAACACCGCAAATCCAAACCGTGCTACAAAATGAGCATCAGCATCATCATCGTTTGTGGCATAAGATAAACAAGCACATCTAGAAGGAAAAGTAAGAGGCTGAGCACACTGTGAGACTGTAGGAGAAATAAGTAGAAAAAAACATGCTGTGTGTGTACTATTTAAATTATGAAACGTAAAAACTTTACCAGAGAGTTTAAATGCCACTGTTGTGACTTTACCATACGCTGATCATCACAATAATCAGCATCCTTTGTAGAAGCAGTATGGCGGAATATGCAAATATTATCATCGCCATGATCTGATCTGTCTAAATAAACCCTCTCTACCATCTCTTTGCCAGTACACACGGCGTGCCACGTTACAACCACTATGTTTAGTTTTTTTTCATTCAAATGAATAGCAATAGTAATAAACCTCTGCTATAATTCATGCAGTAGCGACGCAGATGAAAGCTTTGTATTGATACAAGCTGATTGAATTGATATTTTGGCTTGTCAGTTGACCTGGCATCTCTATACAAAATTTGAGCTAATCTGGCTAAAGGTTAATTTTGACCCCCGGGGGTCGACCAAATTTGCTGAAATTGAACACAGCTATGCAACTACCCTAAGGCACCTGTGTGTCCAATTTAAGCCATTTTGGCTAAGGTTTACTTTTTGACCCCCTAATTGACCCCCTGGGGTTGACCAAATTTGCTTAAATTATATCCCAGAGATGTCGCTATTCTAAGCTATCTGAGTGTTAAATTTGAGCCAAATCGGCTGAAGTGTTTGACCTGTAGAGTGATGACAGACGGACGGACAGACAAATACGCTAATCTCAATTCTCCAATGAAATATCTTTCATCGGCGTAATAACAATATTGGCAAAGTTGGTTCTCAGAGGAGAAAAACATCAGGAGGAAACGATGGGAAACTTATTTGATACTTTTGCGGGTTTAAACTAAGCCTTAGCCGGTTTTTAGGATGTGATGTACAATTTACTACTGCAACTACAGCCGCCGGATGAGAAAGAGAACTTTGTAACAAGCTCGAATTCTAAATTGTTTCAGCAGAGTGGGCTGTGCATTAACGAATGTCTGCAGTCTGCACTGCATTGCAAACCATCAGCCGTGGTAGTTACACACGTTTTTAAGAAGAAAATCAAGACATCATTCAGCAAATGACGGACAAAATGAGAAAAGTCTTATCTAGCGGACGGTAAAGCATTTTGCACTCTCACTCAGTTTCGGTAGACTAGTATTGAAAAAAATGGTCTACCTCTTTCATGCTATTAGCTTTGCCTTCCTTCCTCTCCTTCTCTAGGTCGTCGCGCCGCACCGTTCACAGCATTTTATTAGTGCAGTGCACCGGATTCGAGTAAATGTTAACTACACCATCACCTCCATCACATCACCAAAACACGTATTACTATTACGTGCTTGGTTCAGTACTTTTTCCGACATTACATGGCATCTTCTACTACACGCTAGGTATCAGTAAAACTATCTTTCAGTATATAAATATGTTGGCGATTCTTTCTTTCTTCAGCTTTTGGAAGAACTGAAGATGTATAATTTCCAACTGCGACCATAATATTTTTTATACCACATTTATTTTGCAATTTACAAATATTTCATTCAAGTTTTAGCAGATATATATCCAACCTTGAGATTAAGAATTATGGGTATAAAATATTTCTTTGGCCAGCATCGTGTGATACGATACCGTCTTTATAATTTTTATTAAAAAATTTCACCTTGGATAGCATTATTATTACTTTTAAAATTTCTTTAAATATTGATAATTCGACTAAAAATACTACATCAAAGCCGTGTTCATATTTATTCATACTTAGATTTTAGCTTTACACACTCGCTTTTAAAATCAAGAATTCAAGAGGTAATCTGAGGTATTTGAAATAAAGGGTAATTGTAACGTGAGTACTGAAACAAACTGTCACTGCAAAGTCATACAAACATACATAACAAAAGAGTTGTACATCTAAGCCACTGATATCAACATTAAGCTGCAGAAATAGTTACTTTCTTAGAGATTAGGTGTACAAACCAAAAAGTTCAATCCTAAAAATCCTACCAATAACGACAGTATTTTACTATTATTTTGACGATTACACTTTTGTATGTGGTGTCATTAATACGAATGTATCTGCATTCTACAGAAGATTTAACTTTTTAATTGTACTTCAACAAGTATAATAACAACAATATCTGTTAGTACGAGCGTAACACAGACCACTTCCAATTCCAACCACGAAGCAAGTGTTATTCATAATCCGCTCCTTCAACTGCACGACGCCAGCCCACTCACCAAAAAATCTAAAAAATTACATTGTAAATACTACATCAAGAATTTAAATTCTTTCTTTGACGGCGTTTCGCCTTTAATATTGTCGAAAAAAGGTCCTGCTTATTTTGGTGCCTGCCCGTTCCCACCGAGCCCAGTTCCCCCCAAGGGTTCAGTTCCGGGTTGTTCCCCCAGACCATGTTTCCCCCAAACATTATCTCATATTGGCCCTTACATCAGTCGGTCAAATTAATGAAACTAGCTGCTTTTACTGATACTATAATGCGCACATTGAAGGTAAAAATAAATGTCGTAATGAACACAAAGTTACGTGGGGAATTGTGTTAGAGGGAACAGTGCGGTGGGATCGGGATGAGAAAGGGTATGTGCTAAAAGGTGTGACGGGAGGGAAGGAGCTAGAGGAAATGGGTCTTCTATCTATATTCCATGGTTACATGAAATTTACATGGTCACATTTATTTTACCTTCCATATGCGTATTGTAGTATCAGTAAAAGCAGCTAGTTTTATTAATTTGACCGACTGGTGTAAGGGTCAATATGAGACAATGTTTGGGAGGAACATGGCCTGGGGGAACAAGGTCTGAAGGAAGGGGGAACAGGGCCGGGGGAACAAGATCCGGGCGGAACTGAACCCTTGGGGAAAACAGAGCTCGAGGGAACGGGCCTAGACCTGCTTATTTGCATTCATATAATAATTTTAAATCCTTTCTTTACGGCCATCTCGACTTTTTTTTTCTTACCTAAATTCATACTTTAAATTTTCCAACCGAAAATGCCGTATTTAATAGATAAATTACAACGTTGTGCAAAACGTAAAAATGAAGAGTGAGATAAGGACTAATGGCGTTATAAAGAGGAAAGCAGTTACAACGTTGTCCCGCTGTTGTTGAAATCCCCTCTCATCCTTTTATTGACAACAAGGTATCAGTTTAGAAGTTAAGATTCATATCAATAATGACTCAGCTGAGTTGCCCGTTGATTCCTGCTAACCATCCATGAGGGAAAAGACAAACGCAATGGTCGTAAAAGTAAAAACAGATACCTGTTGTGTACGATAAGATAATACGAACAACTAAAAAGAATACAGCAAGAAACGATAAAAATGCACCATATTACTTACGGTGTGTGTAGTGTGTATACCTAAATGTAATAATAAGTTGTAAGTATTACTATCAACAAATGATAATGACTTTAAAACAATATTATCACTTTCCCTTGCCCTTGTTCATTTGATCGTATTAGAATCTATTTTAGACAAATGATACAAATGTCTAGCCGCCATTATTTTCTCATTTCTCATGTATTTGCTCAATCTACATGATAATCTAACAAGAGGTGCGATTGACTATTATTATTACCATCATTATGAAGAAGGCCAGTCTTAAAAATTATTTTTCTGTTTAGGTGAAGTATAATATATCGTAGCAAAATATTTCTACCCGCTCGTCTAGTACTTTCTTGTCAATACTTCCTAAAGCTGCATAGTACAACAACAAAACTACATTTTCAAAAGAAGAATCACAATTTTCAGAGTCAATTTACATGTATACTGTTTTATTTTAATCCTATCAAGCCCAGCCCGACATGCTTTGTTTATTCCAAGCAAAAAATTGTTAGCCTAGACAGGTCAGAAGAGAGGTTCTACTTATCATTATCGTTAATGTGAAATGAACGGATAAAACGTAAGTAAATTTATATTGAATTTTTTTTTCAGTTGTGCTCATGGATAATATTAACATTAAAAGTTGACCAGCCGTTCACATACAGTCGCAGTGAGTAGTAAGCGATAAAAAAAAGTTGTCCATAATTTGTCGTTGTCCGTTTCTACTTTATACAGCAATTTATATAGAAGATTACGATCAACATACAGTAGATTAGAAGGATTGAAGTAATGCATTTTGTCTGTGAAAATAATTTTTACAACTCCTCCTCATTGCACTCTACCCCAGTTGTGCGTACTTTGATTGTATTGTACACTGATCCATTGACCACTCTTCATTAAATATTTTGCGTTAATTACGACACACACCATCCCTGATATCAAACTAAAGTACAACGAAAACTAGTTACGACGTACGTAGCATATTTTTCAGTAATGTTAGCGGTGGTTAGAAGTAAGCAATCCACGTAAAACATATATAATGCATTTTTACATGCTATAAATTACATGTTTCGTTAAGTTGCTAATTCTATTTTTTATAGTGGAGAATGGCAAATTTGGAGAGTACGACGAGACGGAGAAAGATAGGAAATTCCACATAACTTGACAGGAGGATATATATATACATTTTTATGAACTTGTTACATAAATACACTCACACATGGATACATCTTCTTACAACTCCAACACATCTTCGTCTCATCCGAGTGTCTGGTGCCCGTGATGATTCGTTGCCTGCTTGCTTTGCTGCGCAGAGAGCATCTAGTCTCGCCTCTTTACACGAAGATTTCATGCTTGCATTTTTTAAGATAATAAAAATTAATAAACCTCTCTTCTTTTTCCAATTTGATAAACCAGACGTAGATGTATTTGTGTGCACGTATGCTATGTTTATATACAATAATATACACTACACTTTTTTTGCGATAATAATGCAAGTCCATGAGTTATATACACATTTATTTTTTTATTTATGAACATACAGCATATCGCCGTACATCGCATTAAATGAAAAGTAGAATTATTCCTTATCTCTGATCTAAACTGCACTGAATTTTATTAAATACAACAAAATCCTATTTACATGCATATAAATACATTTAGTTATAACATGACGGCGACGATGATGATCATGATACCGATATATAGGTTTCTATTATATTATAGAAGATGTAGATACACCATGCAGACAGACACACACACACACTTCATCCGCACTCCTCAGATCAAGACGGAAAAGTGTGTGGTGATACTTGTTGTATTAATCGACTTACTTTTTTGTAGCCAACATTTTTATGTTTGAACTACATACCATACGTCAGTCTGCAGTCTACACACAGTACAATAGACATGGTACACAGCATATATGAATGCGCACAAATCCACAAACACCAGCACACACACGCATTCAGGTTATAAATCCATTAAAAAATCTCCTGGTTTGGTGTTTCGTTTGAAATTTTACGTTTGCTATCCCCTATGAAAAGTTCATCCAGTTATGCCAAGCCTGACGTTTTACACTTTTTACAACAATATTAATAATTATTGCACTTCGACGGACTTTTACGCTCGTCATTTCGCTCTTATGGAAGGGTAACAAAAACGTGTAACCACTGAGAAAGATGTGAGGGGAAAGGCAGAATAGTAGCAGCATAAAGTCAAGTGTATTCTCATTCGAAAGTAAAGTAGTAAAGTTGAAGGAGTCAAAGAAGAAGAACACACGCTTCAAATAAGATAATAATTATTACCAGATAATAATATAGTGGGTGAAGTAGTAATAAAAATACCAACAGTAATAACCGTATACAGTTGATAGTGTTCACTGTCTTTACTGACTTTTCAATGTAGACATTCGAATCTTGCGTACGTGCATAAAAAATCTATTTACTTTTTTTGTTTTCTTCTTTCACAAATTCCATTATATACTTTTGTCAGTCTGAACAGCAACATATATATGATGTAATAGGAAGACACAAAAAGTGATTTCACATGTCAAAATATATATATTCATATTCTTCTCCTCCAAACCAAACATTTGCACTTTTTCACTTGAAAAAGAAAATGAACTTATCTTCGATTGGCAACTGCCGTCTGTTTATACAAAAATAATTTTGGGGATTTCATTAACTAATAACAGATAAGGAAAAGAGGAGACCAGACAAGATAACTTAAACAGGAAAAATATGAAGTGAGTGTAAAAAATGAAAAAGAGGAAAGAAAGATAGAGAGAGAGAGAGAGAGAGAAACAAGAAATAGGAAGAATGGCTATGTTTGATCTTTTATCGTGATGAGCTACCGGAATTGTGCGCCACTGTGTGCATCTGCATATAGTAGTGTCGTGAGCATGAAAATTTTTCTGGCAAATGAAAAAGTCAAATCTACTTACAACGTGCACACACAAAAATGCACTTTTTCATTTCTCTATACACATTCACAGATCATCCATTGCTTTTCCCACTGTCTAACGAAGTATACGCTGCTCTTTTATACAAGGAGTATATAGTAGTAGTAGATGGTGGTAAATACAATTAACTGTAGTTTAAGTATGCATCCTGAACAACATTACAAAATTGTAGAATCGATAACATTAAAAAATACTGTCTACATATAGGTATCTTATGACACGACAACTGGTGCACTATTCAGCTAGGAACACTTCTACTACTACTGCAGAGATACACAAGTGGCTTTTCTTGTAGCAAACACCGTCATCATTACCATCTGCAAATACATGACAGAGGGGAGAAAGAGAAGGGATTATTAAAGAACGCGAAACAGAAAAAAAGAAGAGTTATGCACAAGCCCAAGCTTTAACTTAACCAGCCAACTAATGTAAGTAAATACACTGCCTCTCTCTCTCTCTCTCCATCGTTTTCTTGAACTACACGTACATATGAATAATTTTTCTTTGGCGTTATTGGAGTAAGTTGGAAGAAAAGTGTGTGTCAAATGAAAAAGGCTGAAGTTAGACATTATAAATATGTTATGCAAAAACTCTTTCGAATGTACTACAAGCTATATATGCACGCGTCTTAGGTATTTGTTCTTTTTTTTACAAAAATACTTTGTTGTTCACGGCGATATATGATACTGATGATGGTAGTGGTGATACCGAAATAAGTTATACAAATACAGTGAATAAAAAAGTCATGTCTTACTTGTTTGTATGATAAGGTATAAAGATGTAAATATTCATTCAAAAAGTAACCCCATCTCTATCCGTATACGACAGACTGGCTGACACGGTGGTAGTTTTGGTGGTAGTAGTAGTATAACTGCTGCACCTTTAAAAACAAAAAAATAAGAATAAGAATATACAATTCAATGGAGAAAATTTTGCAGTGTAGTGTAGCGAAAGAGTAAACAAGATGAAGCAATACAATTATGATTATGATGATGATGGTAGCAAACCTACTAGTACATTTACTTCTATCACATTACTACGCGTTCATTCAATGGCATTTCTATTGCTAACAAAGTGATGAAGATAATGATGTTGATGACTGTACCGTCTGAACGGACACGATGGAAAGTGCATATTTTCTCATTTTCTTTTCTCATTAAACCCGT
>JAHZNB010003884.1:0-14108 GCA_027744295.1 Callyntrura guangdongensis
CATTCATATCAGGTTTATTTATGATGAGTAGGATGAAAACTTTTTGCTTAAAAAACGTACGCAGAAGTACCAGGGCTTGGGATGACTTATGTCGGTGTCCATGTCCATGATGTAGGTCGGTGTATGGACACTCGTGGCTACCCAGCTCTGGTGTGGTGGTTGGTGGTAGATAACTTGTAAGATAGATGAGAGTCGTTACTAAGACAAGAGTACGGCAAGGCTCTTCATCAATCAGGGCGACATTTGAACGAAAACGGTGGAACGTACGTCGTTGTCTTGTTACACCATTTAAATCAGAGGCATACATGTGACGATAACATTTGTTCGTAGATAGGGTTGAAACAGAGAGTGAAAAATGCTTGCGCGATCATTTTTTGTTTTGGTTCAGCGCCGTTTGACTAGGGCAAGAATTATCATTTCAAATGAAGAGCACCATACCAGTTGGAAAAAATTGGGGAGAGGAAAACGCTACAATAAAATGAGACATGTTTTAAAATTGGAAGTATTTGTGTAAATCGAAGGTTTGAATCATTAGTGGTGCCAAAACGGTACCTGGTCTGTAGTGTTTTTGGTACACGTATCGTATTGAACTATTGATCGTAAATCTGAAAGGATGACCGAGATATTGATGTTTGAACTAACATGGCATGGAAGTCCATAAATATTTTTTATCACATGCATGAATACGTGTTTTCCCCGATTGGAGTCTAACTGAGGTTGGAATACGCTACTCCTCCACCCCATTTGAAAAATTGTGCACGAAAATTAACTTTGCTCTCATTTTACTAAGCAAGCAGCAAAACATCACGACTGAGAACGGACAGAACTGGAAGTAGTAAAAATGACAACAAAAAAGTAATCATCAAAGCAGGAAATGAAATAGTCTCTAAAGTAGAGTAAAACCCATTTCATCCCATACGCCAGGAGGAACATTTGTTGGTTCCCAGTTAAATCAGCTATATTTTGTACATCGCAGGGACCTCACTTCAAAGTCTGCGTGTACACTTTTATGTTAACACAACAATAGACGCTGGCTGGCATGCATGTTCAACAAAGGGCACCCATGATGACAAGACGTAAAGTGGCACTTTCGTGGTATCCTTGGTGGGCTTATTTTTTATAAAGCTGTGCCTAATTGTACCAGAGAGACTCAGTTTAATTTTAAATCAGCTCCTTCTATTCAAAGATCTAATGCAGCATGTGTATGTACCATGAATTGTAGACGGACATATTGGTGTAACGACAGTAGTTTTTTTTCAGTCCGACAAAAAAGGGACGCCATCGCAATGATAACGATCTTTTCCTGACAAGCGTACCTCCTTTGCAGAAGCCATCTAGGGGTTGCGGATTGCGTACAAACTGCCCGTATATGTTGTTTGATTCCATAATAGACATCCCTTGAGCATACTTTCCCAACTGTAATTAATAATTATAAATACATATAACAACTTGAAAGGAGTTACACTGAATAAATATTGGACGTAAACAAAGTAACTACAAGTCTGGATACATTAAGGTAGCTGGTCACATTAGATCTTGTTGGAACTACAACATGCTACAGTTTTAACACGAACAGTCAAACATCGAGAAGGACCGGAGAAAGTAAGTGAAAGGTCGCAAGTGTGTATAATGTTTATTTATTTAGTGTGTTACTTTGCTTGTTTGTTTAGTAAACTGTTTGAATACCAGTCATCCTCAGGAAGAAGTGGTAGTGTGTTCATGTGCACGCATTTATTCACGCGAGTGTAGCACCATAAACAAAAAGTAGCAGGCAAAAAGTATCTCTGTGTATTATACAAAGATATGCACATCCGCACCTAAACCTACTTTATGTAAGGATTCAGCTACTCAGACTACCGTTGCACGAATACTTGTGCATTAACATAATTTAATGAATACAATTGTAGTATAGAACTCGATAAAGAATTGTTGTAGAACTGCACAGAAGAACTTTGAAAATGATAGAAAAATAGGGAAAATGTCTTTGCAGCAGCGTATATGCAAGTTAAAAAATTTAATTTGATAAATTGTAAGCTCCCCCTGGCTCTTATAGAAATGGGGTAGGGGAAGGAGAAAGTCGTCCGTAATGATGATGACAGTATTTTCTTGAAGTGATTAAATTGGACCCTTGAGCTATTGTGCTATTTCAATGCTTTCAAGTAAGGGAACAAAACAGCTTAGGAAAAGTAAAGAGAGTGAGTCTTTCTTGTTGAATAAAACCATATACATAACCGTCGTTCATCATGATGATAAACGCTATATTATTAAATGGCATTAGATGTTATACATCAAAAAGCAGGGTTTGTTGTGGACCTAAAAGTTTTTGCAATGTATATAGAATATATTGCTTTTATCTGTTCAAAATAAATTGCTGTTATGGCGTCTGTTTTATAGATTTTGGTAGTAGTTTTCGATCTTGTTTGTTAGTTTCTGTAGCATGTGCTTCTTTTTTGCAAGATATCAAAGATCAAGATTGACTCCCATGGCGCACGTTTATTCATCATCACTATGTATATTTTGCGCCGTACGCCGTATTGGTCGTCTCTTTACTCACTGGCAAACTAATCACACTTGATAGACACATTAGTTCTGTCACCACTTAGGAATATGCCCACGCACAAATCTTTCGACAACACGAGTACAATAACAAGGCAGCTGTGTATGGATAATTGTATCAAAGACGTTAATTTAACCTCTGGTAACCTAAACCTAGTGATGGAAGACACGTAACTTTTAGCCTTTCGTCCAAACTTGCTCCCATTGACATGTTTCGATAACAACCTCCAAGTATTCCTGCTTCTACGCCGGGATTTGTTTGCATCCTTTGCGCTTTTACGGTTGGTTTTCAGATTATCTAGATCTGCTGGATAAATCCGTGCAATGTAAGGAAATAAAAGACACAAAATTTTATGAATATTTTAGTCTAATGCATATACATGGTATGCAGCATGCATGGTACTATATTTACCGACAAAATTTTCTATTTTCCTCAAACATAATATTTTCTTTGAAGTGGCGAGGGGAGGTGGGCTCGCAGTTCCCTTATCTTCATTGAGTACATGTGAATTTTTTATCAAGAGGACAAATGAGCTCCCCTGAAGTATAGAGAACTTGCTTTCTCCTGCAGACAGCAACCTACATATATCATCATTATGTTCACATTATATTGAAAATACAACACGTTTTTAGCTATCAACTATTACTGCATATTTTATAAATTGCATCTAACCACGTTTTTAGTACAAAATAAAGAGACATAACAGGAATTAGCTGGGGAATATTTGTGTTCCCAATCGGTTCAAATACTTGTTAAAGATGTACCATAAAAATTGGAGACTATTCAGTAAATTGTTCAACCAACCCCTGCTGCGAGCAAGTGCGCGCCTGGATCTAGTGTGGGCGTATGAAGAGTTCATATTAGGCTGAAAAAAGAACATGTACGTACGTAAGTAGTGTGGAAAAGGTGTGATTTTACTGTGCCATCACACCGGATTCATTCCTATTTAATGCATGTATGTCTATATCTACCTTTATCAGCAATGTCCGACATTCCAGAGTAAGCAAACAAACTGCACAAAAAAACCTTGATGACGACTGGCTGCTGCGGATAGAGATGAAAGAGAGGGGAATGAGCAGTACTCGTGCCAAAATCGCAAAACGCAATGAAAATGAATTTCTTAGCGAAACTGCACATCAGCATCGTTGTCGTTCACTGACTCTTTAAGATGTTTAGATAGCTACCCGCCTCTATCAAGGCATTTATTTATAACAGGGGATCCCATCATCATCATTATCATCGCGCCATCGCGTTCACTTTGAGACTTTAGCTGATAGGAAGGGAAAGCAGTGAAAAGTATGCAGTTAAGTAAGTAACTAATGTCAGGTACTTTAACAAAGCCCATGCCTGTGAAAAAACATATAAAGCCTCCGTGGTTGGTGGTCTAGAGAGAGAAGGAGGCAGAGAGAGTATCGCACATTCATAATCGGACTATCCAAGAAATTACAAGTAGAGAAGAAGCTCTTGAGCAGTACACACTACACGTACTAGTTGTATTGGTAACTATAGTAGTAACGGCAGCACCAGTACCAATGGTATCTGACATTCATGATAGTACCGGAAAATAGCTTTTGATCAAAAGTAAACGGCCTTGTATGTGCAAAGCAATCAATTTTGGTGGAGAAAATTACTTTCCTTTTTTGACCTTATATAACTTATTTCAGGTTCCGTTAAATGCCAATATAAGCTCGGCTTTCGGCGTTCCAGCACTAAATACCAGTATACACATTCCTGTCTGGCGATGCAATATGTATATGTGTGCAGAATCCTTCACCAAAATGTATAGTTAGGTATTACCCAAAATTCGCGGAAAACATCAGCCACACTAATATTTTCCGTATAATCAGGCAAAAAAATCGTCATTCAATGAACTTTGCTACATATTTTTGCCTTTCTGAAAGTATTTGACCCCACATGCTCTCAACCCCAAAAAAACATATACCCGTCAGCCACACACACCTCCATCGGCCTCCTCCTCACACACAACAGCTACAATGACAGAGTTCATTTTACTCGAACAAATGACAAAAAAACTGTCTCCCATATCGCCCCTTACACATACACGACGGTATAAGAAAACTGAACTACCTGAATGGATGATGGAATGTCATGCTTGATTTAGGATAAAAAGAAGAAGACGAAAACTACTTGATTGTGTAATTTCGACATAGCTCTCTTGATTGAATGGAATCGACAGTGAAGTTGATTTGTGTAAGAGAACGCCAGCAAGCAAGTACACGCACACACATTCAAACTCATACACTCAGACAAACAACGGTGTACGTTGTTTACATGACATGACAATAGGTAATGGCTACTTAGTTTGTACATTTTATTACGATTATGATTGCCAACGACGTCGAAGCCGCGGCAGTAATGTGTACACACCACACCACCATATTATTATATGTGTAGAAGATCATGGAGAAAAAAGTGTTGGGGATTATACTGTTTCGTTTTATGTCTGCTACTACCTTTCTTGATTGTCTGCTAGTTTATTACAATTTATCAACAAGTCTGTACTCTTACACTAAATGCATTATGAACTCTTACACCAAACATGGCAAATGTCAGGCATGTCATCTGCCAACGCGAAGAAAAAACCGTCACCAAAACAAACTTGTATCTACCTACCTATCTCACTCCTTCTGTGTATTAATTTTGCTGGGGAGCCTTGTTCAGCTTTCCCTTTTGTTTCCATTGTGCAACAAGACGGTGATGACTGATTGTGAGTTGTGCAAAGAAAATTGCAAAATTGTTTTAATTTTTTAAAAGACACCCGTCCTGTTGTATTAACAACAGAAGTCAAACTCTGTAAACATTTTCTTGTGATACAATCAGAGGCAGACTTTGGCGTGTGTTTGTACGGGGGTGTGTGGGTAGTAGGAGATGAGAGAATAAAAACTTAAGAAAAAGATGTAAAGTAGAACTTGAAGTGGTACAAGTTAGCGTGTCTTTTTCTTTCTTCATATTTCAACTCTACTTACTTAGAGTGGAATCTGCTTGACGCTTTCTGGCTGTGTGTTTCGAGTGCAACTTGGCATGCTGTGGAAACAGTGTAGAGATACACGTATGTATATATTTCTGTTATATCAGGTTAGTAGCTGGTTTAGTGAGTAGTGGTGGTGGTTTTTTGTTTGTAGCGGTGGTGGTTGAGGTGGCTGCTATGGGTGAATAAAATTTCCATTTTTTCCTGTATAACTGTACAGTGTGCTGCTTAAACAAACAATGGTACAAATTCTGAGCAGCACACATCACGACGAGAATTGAATTGACAAGAATCGGATCCTTGTGGCCTTATTCTGTTAAGTGTTGTGTTTCACATAACTAGAACTAGAGAGGGAAGGCGGGAGGGAGGGAGGAAGAGAAGGAGACTGTAAAGTTTGAACTAGTTTCTATTTTTCCCAATCTCTCTTCATTCCCTTTTCCGTTTTGTCAGACCCAGTTTTACAAAGGATGTTGGTCTTGTCTCGGTGTACCTTATATATGTTTGTGTTTGTGCTATTTGTTTGGATTGCACATAAAAAAAGAAAAGGACGCGCGTTGTGGCGTATGACATGTCGCCGAGAAGAGATGAAATGATACTTGAGTTTTCCTACATTAGCAACATCAAAGTTTACGTTATTTCAGGGCTTTATAACTCTATGTATTTATACAAATATTAAAACGTAATAACATTGTTGAGTTGACTACAAATTTCCCCAACAGAGAAGAATTTACTTGTTTTTTTCTCAATTTGTGACCAGATTCCGCGTTATCTCTTGATCTTCAAGCGGAAACAACTATACAAACTAAATATTGGAGACTACATGCTCCCTGCGTAATAACAGCAGTGACGACATAAAGCATTTCCCCAAAAATGTGTTTCGCCAAAAAACAAGAAGGAGCTAGAAAAAAATCTAAAACAGGAACCAGATTTTTTTTCCTTTTTTAACTTTCATCCTTCATTCCGTCAATTTCCTGCCCTTTTTTCGTATTTACCGGTTTCGAACAGAAAAAAATAAACACGCAGTAAGGGACACAGAATAATATTGTTAGGATAAAGGAAAAAAATACATACAGAGAGAGAGAGACAGAGACGAGGTAGGGGTATATTATATTATTTTCCCATACCAGCACTTTGTTGCCTGTGTGCATCGGTACACATCCCAATGCAGGAAAATGTAAGCCATTCTATTCAAGCGAAAAATAATGCAGCTTCCTTGAAATAACGAAATCAAAAATTCTACACGATTTTTTCCCTCCTTCTTCTGCGCAATTTTGTTTTCAAAACTGAACAAAGAGGTGCTTCACTTTGGGATGATGTGGAGGTGTGTATGTATGTGAACGCGGTGGCGGTGGTGATCACCATTACCCTAGAGGAGTCAAATTCTTTTTTTACTATGCCTTATACCACGTTCCAATTCATTCATGGTATTGGGGACATGGAAGCTCACTCACTCATAATAACAACAATACTCCAGTCTTCCTGTTCAAGCGGTTAGACAGAAGAGGAAGATAATAGGAAAAAAAGAAAAGGGTGCTAAGGCATGCATGCAGAAACATCAGTACCATGTGAGCGCTTTGCGAAAAAGAGCTAACTGAAAAAATGTATTCATAACCGACTTGACTATTACTTACTTAGCACTACCACTACTACTGCACAGCGGTATTCCTCCTTTCTTGTGGCAACGGCACGAAGCGGATGCTCTTTTCCATCAGGAAGAAAAGTAGGCAACAAAGAGCACTCTGTGTGAATATATTTCTCTTTTCTTAAGCGAACATTTTGTTGTGTATCTACTTACCTAGGAGGGGGAGGAGGACGACGACGTGTCACAAAGTAGTAATACAAATACATAAATAAATATGCACAAAATACAGAGTGAGAGAAAAGGAGAGAACCAATACAGAGCACGAAAATTGGAATCTCTTATCAATAAAAATACTACCAACTGCCAACAAGATGTGTAAAAAGGGAGGAAAAGAGGGCGAGATTCGTGCCTAGACACATTTCTCTGCTCCAGAATAGTACATTTTTATGTCTGGGTCTCCATCTTAAACGTCTGCAAACATCTAATAATATATATAAACCATATAAACTAGTTTGTGTTATAAAACGGCAAAAATAAGGAAGCGGTAGAGGAATGCACTTTTTTTCTCTCTCCATACCAATTGTGCTGCTAAAAAAATGGCGTTGCTGGTGTTACTGGTGGTGTTATTATAAGTACAGCACTATTTTTTCCTCTTTGCTTTTTTCTTGAGCTATTCAACTTTCCTCCTGACGGAACAACATGCAGCTGTGTTCTCTAACTGCTTCTCAGCTTCTCACTGTTATTCTACTACATACACGAATCTGACGAAGAATAAAGTCAATTTCTCTCTCTCTCGTTCCTGCTTCGAAGTAAAGAATGAGAGAAAACGATGAGTGTGTTAAAGATGTACAGAAGAGAAGAAAAATAGAAGAATATAAAAATGGCATGCTATGCCATATTTACAAGAGTCTGGAGAAACGCGGGGTGTGATGGTGGTTCATTTTGTGTGTCTGTGTGCGCTTCTGTCGCTGTTGGTGGCCTCACCAGTCTACCTATCGTTTTATGCCGCTTTAGAAACCTTGATATATGTGTAACAGTTAGCAGTACTGGCGCTATTACATTGCACAGTGGTACTGCTCAGTCGAGTGAAATGAACGGGAAATGATTCAATATGAAAGCAGCCGCTTTTTTCGTGTTGTTGTGTGCAAGCTAACATCAGGAGGAGAAGTCGTCTATTTATCAGCATAATATCTATATCATTCCTGCTTTTATACTAAATACTTTCGCAACCCTTTCATTTTTTTCAAGATTCAAGATTGCGGGATCTCAATAGCAGCAGAGGGTATGTGTGTGCGTGTGCTCTTTCGCTCACAGCGGTTATTATGATCTTCCACAAGAAGCAGCAACAACTCCCTGTTTAACTTCCCCATCCCAAAAAACTGTAATGATACACTAATAATCGAGGAACACATGCTGAAATAAATACATAATAAATTTGTTATTATTATTGCCATCCCTCCCTGGTCTGCAAAAAAGGACAGCATTACGGAACTCTGCTTGCATGCACCCATCATAACTGTATACCTAATACGTTCGAACCTGATGAAAAAAATCATTGGTGCCATTACCCGAGGAAACTACATAAAGGAAAACTTTTACTACAACAACAATCATTACTGTACTTTTACAGGCTTGTAACTATTAGGGAAATAATAATAATATTACTAATAGTAATAAGCTTACTTGAAGCTGCCCTAATATGGAATTGTGAAGAAAACTGCACGTACCCCACTTTTGTAGGAAGCAGTGTCAGCATGACTAGGTATGCATACATCGCCCTTTTATGAATATGTATTTAAGAGAAGAAAAAACGAGGTTCAGTAGAACGAGAAAAGAAGAGGAAACAAGAACTGAGCAAGAAGGAAGATGAATGATATTGGCAGCTTATACGATAAAAAATAGGAGAGGAACCAATGACGCTTTTTTTGCAAAACCGGCACCACCACCGACATCATCCTACCCATGTGTTTTATTATCCTACTCTGCGTGCAGGTATATATGAGTATATAAAAATGTGTAGTCGGAGAAAAAGTGAAGGAGAAAAATAGGAGGCGAGAGGAAGTGAGTTAGAGAAAAACAATCATGATGATGATCGTAGTAAAGAAATGATGGTACTTTGATGTATTACCATATTAAAACTATATTCCACATGAGAGTATGTTTCCACCAACACCAACACCGCTGTGCATTGTTGTTTTCTGAATCCCTGCGAGAAAAAGGAGCAGCATCGCGCGAATAAACCAGCTTGTGAAAATATGGGAAGAATGATGCAACACTAGTTTGTCATTGTTGTCAGGAAAAAAACAGCCATAAACTGGTAGTAGACGTAGTTGACAACATTGCAACACGTTTCCAATATACGAGGATATTTTGTTGCCTATATCATCTTGGTGTGATGCGTCCGTGTCGGAAAACAAAAAAAANTATCATCTTGGTGTGATGCGTCCGTGTCGGAAAACAAAAAAAACAAGAAATATTGTACCCAACACTAACACACTGACTCTACTCGCTCAACACAAAAAAATGTCGGTTACGCAGTTACGGAGGTACATGTATATACCTTCCTACGACATATCTCTCGTCCAACTTTACTTTTTTCAAGTAAATATGTACGGAAGAGAGATTTGTTAAAGTTTTAAAAGATATAAATACATAAACAAGTTTCTAGAAGCAAAAAAACGAGAGCAAAATCCAAAAAAATCTTCGTAGGATTACTACTGGTGTTGTACTTGTTGTAGTTGACTATCAAAATCTCGTTGGATTAGGTATGTGAAAATGTAGAACAATACAGAGCTGTCCGACAAGTAAGAAAGGAATTCTTTTAAGGATAACATATTTTTAGAATAGGAGGGACATAAAATATTCATGAGTGACAAGCAGTAAATTTCGCAATTTAAACCAGTGATTGGTTCAATACTGACAGAACTCAAGGGGTATCTAAAAAACTGACATGGTATCAGTAACATCACGTCAGAATGTAAATCGTATTTACCGGTGTACGTACAATTTTTTATGTCGATCATTTACATCAGATTGTTTACGTTTCGATAAAACTAATATACTTACCATTTCAAATTTTATGTCATTTTTGCCGGAAACAATCTTGGAAAATTTATATGGGCAATTCTAGTGTCGTCCTTGTTCACACGTTCACTGGCTCGTATTACTCGTAAGTAGGAACTGGGGACAGACTTCTACTATCCCATTTTTTGTTTTATTACATTATTAAGATGACATCGTGACACCTCTTTCATTCAACACAGTTTACGACGTACATAAGTAATGCGACACGAAGATTTGAACAAAAGCAGCAGGAAAGTGTGATCATTGAGTCGAAAGTACGTGTGTAGATGCACTTTTTTATACGACCAAATGGGATATCACCATCAGCATTCTCGAACAACCATGACAACACCAATGGGACAGAAGCATTCCCCTGCCGCACTGTAAACCACTTGTCCCCTTTTACTTTCCTTTTTGTTTCTACCATCACTGTCTTCAGTCTTCACAGTCAACGTCCCTCTTGTATTATGACATATCATCATCTGCTATACACCGTCCAATAATGTTATCCCTGTGAGCGTCTGCATCAACATAATCGTCATCTTCAAGGTTCAACCGCTTTTTTCATAGCCCACACCGTCACATGTTTTTGTACTAGAAACAAAGTTAATAGCCCTTAAACTACTCTGACCATGCTGGTGTTACATAAAAATAGAAGAAGATGAAATTGTGCTTTACGGTGTCGTCAACATCATCGTTCCCATCCTCCTCGTCATCATTTCAATCATCAAAGCATAATCGTCACTGAAAAAAATTTGATTACGTGAGAAGCATAATGTTGCCACAAAGACCACTTCAGATTCCGACCATTTATGTTAGCGATGAAGATAAATCAGGTAAAAAAATGTTGCAACAATATACTTATGAAATGATTTTTCTTTACGACCACGACCACCTCTGTAGCAAACTCTGAACATCACAGCCGCTCTTATAAGAACACTGTGTAGCATTTTGTAATAGTAAATGACTAAACCGCAAGTAGAAACGTGCGTGGCAAGCCTTTCTCCTGTCAATCTTTCACAAAGCTTCTTTATGCTTATTAAATACGATGAACCACGTTGCTATTGAGCAAGTACCCCTATTCTAAACTAAAATGCATACTACAAAATATTATTATTAGAAATTTAGATTATGGAGCGTCGTGAAAGGACACTAAACATGCATCAAGGGCACCATAAAAATGTCAGGCAATATACTAAATCCCACAACCAACCATATAAGCCGTCTTTAAATTATGCAGTGAAAATGGTGTGTGTAGCTACTAACTCAACAAACATACACGTGTGATGTGGACCCACGCTTAAAATGGTGGTGGAAAAGCATGGTTGAGTGGTTGGTAAGCAGACAGATTTTCTTTCCGGGGAGAAACAAGAAATTGGAAAATGCAAAGTCATCAAAAGCGAGAGAAAATTAATCGATGCTGCAAAAGCGAGTTGTGTGTGCCACCATACACAAAAGTTTAGTGGTATTTTGGAAAATAGAGGCTTACAACCGTCGTCAAAACCAGGGAATCTTTTTACTTTCCACTCCTTCAGAGAGCACATAAAAGTGGCTTTTGGTTACGTTATCATGTATCATCAACTCTGTTGACACAGAAGAAAGAAGAGAAAAAGAATCAAAATGTATTCCTTAATGACATTGTGTTGTATGTAACAACAATAATAGTAATAATGAAAATAATCAATCCAACTCATCTTTACATTTTTTTGTGTAGATGGTCAGTAGCACAAGGTAAAAGTGTGTTTGGAGGAACACCCCATTTCCCCGTAATGACAAACAATATTTCAATGTTTATACGATAAAAGGCGTCTATTTGTTAGTGCCTCCTGTTTTTACTGCGGAGTCGACTGTTTCTCATCTTCTCGGTAAGCCTGGCAGCAGAGATTTTCTTATGCAACTTTTGCCAAACTGGAAAAAACAAGGACGTTGTTGGTGCGCCGTTTGTACTTCTTTTATGTGCCTTACTTTTCTCCGGGTTCCCATGTGTATTTTTTCTTTTTGGTAAGACTTGTGCGGAGAATGATGATCGAACTGGTACTATGAACAAGGTTGAGCATTCATTGAAACTTTTTTTTCACTTCTTACGTTCTCGTACTTTTTTTCTCATCATGGAATACGGATTACTGATTATGTTGGCATGGATGGTGATGTAAATTTATCTTGAAAGTAGTACACAAAGTAATTTATTTTATGTTCGAGCCCGGTACTGAAACCGTGTAATACTTTCAATCCCTTTTGCCCTCTCCCCCTTCCCCTATCTTTCTTGTCCCGCTCGATCTCTCTTACAAAATGTTATTGTGTGTACAATATCTCATAGCATTTCCGTTTTCGTAAATTATTCAGGTCATTCGATTGGAAAAAATCCGTGTTTACAAACACATATATACATACAGTCACACCACACAATGCCGATTTTGCCAACCAAAGATTTAACTTTTATACACTTCGGATGCACGGATGGTTTGCTCATGAGTAAACAAAATATTCGAAAATGTACTTCGTTAGGGTTCCTTCCCATCATATTTTTAAGCCTACCAAAAAGACCTGGAGTCCTTTCAACAGCATGTTTTACTTCCTCCCAGAAGAATACTTGTCTTCTGCCAAGAAAGAAAGTGTGTATCCAACTCTCGGTAGTACGTAGAAGCAGTAATCCCGTCGTCATTGATTTTGTGGGTGTCCTTTGAGTAATTCAGAATTGGTTCGTGGGATTGGACACACAATAGGGAACGGAGGGATTCATTTATCCCGATGATGTTATTGAACTACTCAGATCCCATTTACTATTCTTCTGGTAACGGTGTTCTTTACTGAAAGTTTCTCCTTCGGCACAAATGTCTCTCTCGTTCTCAGATTCTTGGTGGAGGTAGTAAATGTGGATAAAAGGGTCACATAGGCAACGTGTTGATACTTTAACGGTTGCGTCATGCACAATAATAGCCGTCTTCTATCTTCTGTCATCGTTGATGGTCCTGCAGAAAAAAAATCTTTAAAAAAAATAAATCTGCTACCGGGTGTAACAGACAGTAGGGAAATGTTACGAAAAAAATCCTGGTACAATCACAAGTGGAAAGTGTGATGAAAATAATATTATGAAAGAAGGACCAAATTGTATTCAATGCTTTTTCTACTTGAAAGACTTCAGCCCACTAAAAGAAATTGGCATCAGCTTGAAAAAGAAAATACCACAAGTGCGATACTTACTACTCGTTTGTTTACTTGGCCCTTTATATCTTTACATCAATCATTTTTTATACGAGTGGCTTTCACCTGACTGATTACCTTTTATCACGGAAGCAGTATATATGTTATAAACATTTTTGTATAAAGTACTTCGTACATTTCGATGCGACTAGTAATCTACGGTAACGGATAAAGTAGAGAAACACATCCTGTTTTCACTTCAATAAAGCCAGATGGTTACCACTTACTACTGACAATGTGTCTATAGAAAGAAGATTTTTAAGATTTTCTGTTTTCATTTCATTTCAATGTACCTGTAAGATTTTTTATTCACGGTTATTTAAATGTAAAATATGTTGCAGTTTTTTTCTGTCCCACCGACCTGAAGGCATCAGTAAGCATTTTCAATGTGTCTTTCTTGTGCTCAAGGTTTTAAATGACATTTTTAAGGGAGCAAACACAAGTGATTTTTGCTCTGTAATGGAAAGCAATAAAAGCAATTTAGCTATAACTGAAAGAGAAATAATATTAATTTATACATTTCTTGTTCATTCAAACTACTCTCAAAAATATACAGATATACACCTACGTAAGGGGCCATGCATAAAGAAGCTAACGCTAAAAATGGCCATTTTGGGCACATGTCACACTTTTTTAACATTGGGTAAATGGACACGTTAACATTGTTGTCACGGTTCCCTGTGTACACTCCACCCCCCCCCCACCCTAAGTGCTTT
>JAHZNB010003885.1:0-17268 GCA_027744295.1 Callyntrura guangdongensis
GCCGCGAACTAATATTGACATCAGCAACTAATAAACAGCTAGAATAGAAAGTTACCCTTGCTCCTTTGGCAGGATAAAAAATCGGATAAGTTTGGTGTTAACTGTGACTGGG
Organism: Callyntrura guangdongensis; assembly: GCA_027744295.1. Taxonomy (NCBI): domain Eukaryota; kingdom Metazoa; phylum Arthropoda; class Collembola; order Entomobryomorpha; family Paronellidae; genus Callyntrura; species Callyntrura guangdongensis. The sequence continues at coordinate 113 of JAHZNB010003885.1, forward strand.
GGAAGGCATTGAATAAGTTTATTCAGAGAGACGTGATAAAAGTGGGGATATTGTATCTCAGTGTTAACTTTTTGGGTTAAAGGTGGGCATTGAATCGAGTTAGGACTTTTTGGGGTTAGGTTATCCTTAACTCCGTCATGTAGTATCCAGCTCCGGTTGTACAGAAGGGAGAAAAATCCCCTCACGATCGGAGCATTTAGCATTATAGGATAGAAAGGCTAATACATTACAGGAAAGTATTGTATACCGTTGTCCCCTCTGATAGTACGACCCTGAGTGTAAGTAAACACATGCAAAAATGTCAGATAGAACTGCTTGAATTGTCACGGAACTCCCAACATATTTCTCACGTTAATGACGTGGTTGAGCAGAGGTTTCATGTGCAAGAAACAATAAAACCACACTTTGTTGTTAAAAACTTTCAGAAATGACCCATATTAACTGGTTGTTTTAAAGATGAAGTTAAGACAAGTTTTTTTATTTACTAACTTTCCCGGCATTCCACAGAAGATTAATTAAGAAAGAGTCGTCGTCGAAATGACTCATGATAACTTCTAAGAATCTTCTAAGGATAAAAATATCTATTTTGCAATTACCAAGTTCAGATGCGTCTTAACTTTTGAATATCCCTCTGTTGCATAAAACCACTAATCGTGAGTCATAGATAAGAACTAATGTCAAAAATTCAAAACCATTGAAATTCAATCCAACCATCTAGTCCTATTGCCAAAGTTTCTCCTTTGAATTGACCACTTTTGCATTCTAGTCTGCATTCACCTGCCCGCTTTTACTGGCAGCATGATTTTTTCCATTGCCGATCTCAACTTCCATCGGCAATATCTCACCAGGTTTTGGGCTCTTTCTCTCCGGGGTGCTTGAAATAAAGTATATTTTTCACTCCGAGTATCTCCATAACTAGTGAATGTTTTAGTTTTCCCATTGTTCCTTTTATATAAAACTTGGTAACAGAAAATTCAACTTGACTGTTAGATTTTTGTGATACAGCTGCAAGGTGAGGTTAACTAAACAATCTAAGCTTACCTGTTCTGGCAGCATACATACAGCATAAAAGTAGCACGCTGACTTGTCAAAGAGCATCGTACCGGTCATAACTAACAACTCTGAACAAAAAGATGCGCAAAATATTCTCAATTTATAACACAGCCAGCATTAATGCATTACAAGCACATGGACCCAAACAGCCTCATTGAGTAGATTTGTACGGCGCATAAGACAACTCTTCTTTTTTATCTGATTACACAAGTTGTTGTTGTTGCTCTATATTAGCCGATGCAGTCTATTTTCCTCAATGCTCATCAGTTAATTCATAAATTGACCATTTGAAATAGGTTAACCATATGGTGACGGTTGTTCATTACCAGAGTGTAACAAATGATACGTATTTATTGTATAGAAAGTGTGTCAGTAATACCGGATTTCTTTTCGACTAAATGTAATTAAAATTTGATTTTTGGCTAAAATTAGTTTCTGTAGAAATGAGGTAGAATCGGCATAGGCCAAAGATGACGGAGTTAGTACGACAGCGATCGGAGATCACTTGAAAAGAATTGAATACTTTTGATCCCTTCTAATACTCCGGTAAAATTGTCAACACTATTCATGAGAGTAAGTTGGGAATAATATTTATAATTATAATACTAATCTATAATTTCTTCATGAACTTAGCATGGAGAAAAGTAAGAATATCCGTTTCCCTCCTTATAATTATCTGTATGCTAAGTCCATCGATTTTCTTTGGTAATGCTAAGTCCATCGAATATTTTGTAATGCTAAGTCCATCCATTTTCTTTGGTAATGCTAAGTCCGTCGATTTTTTTGGGAATGCTAAGTCCATCGAAAAATGTTCACAATGCTAGGTCCATCGAAAAATGTTCACAATGCTAGGTCCATCGAAAAATGTTCACAATGCTAAGAACATATAAGATTGTTTGCGATGCTAAGTCCATCGAAACATGTTCGAAATGCTAAGTACTGGGATTTTGAAAGTCCGTCGAATTTTTTTTTCGTAATGCTAAGTCCCATGTAAGTTTTTTCGTAATGCTAAGTCCATTGATTCAAATAACATATGCGGATCCCCGCGTAGAATTTTCTTCCAAGAGTAAACAAGACCTGCGAAGCAGACTATGACTAATTTAATGACTATGCTAACGAAGAATATTTAAATAGAAGAGGTTTAGTATATGAGTTTCCAAAACACAAAAACTATGTAAACTATGTGAAACGGCCAAAAAGAGCATTTTCAATCCTGATACGGTTTGACAATGATTTGACAATGGTCCACATAAAATTACCTTAACGTCTGTTAATTTTCCTGTTCGAGAACTGGTCTTATTAGCTAGTTTTGTAATAAATGTTCCCTTCTTTGAAAACGTTTTAACATCTATTAACGAACCGGTTGAGACATGTCATAGTGGCAAGGCGTTGAAATGAAATATTTTATTGTGAGCACATTACTACAGTAGTAGCTCTGGTAGCGAAGCCAACAAACAACTGAAGTGTTCTCAACGCCCTTTCAATACAACTGAATACGCAAGCATAAAACCACAAAAAACCAGAATAATGGATTTATGGATAAATTGTAACATTTAGAATTGCTGGGTGAATGAGATATAAAAATCACTGTAGAACTCATTTAACTGTAAGGGTCTCCTAAGATTGATTGAAAATTAAATTGACTGTCATCAAATCCTTCGCGAATAATCATCCCCGAATTATATTGTTGATATAAAAGACACACTGTAATATTTAAAACCTCAGACCTTGTCAAACAAATGAATCTGGTTAAATTCGGATCCGTAAAGTGAATGATAAAATTGATACCTAGATTAAGTTTGGAGACGGGAAAAGCTTCCTACTTTTATTTTGATATCTGAATTGTAATTGTTTGCGCCATGACCTGGGTTTTTTGGTGTTGAGTTATTACAATTGTTGTGCTCTGGTATGTGGTTCTTTGGTTTGAATGATGATGTTTGTAAAGGTGGATGGAGTTGGAGATGATGAAGTTGAGAGACAAAATTGTGTGCCGATGAGTCTTGTGATAATGTTAAAAATGGTCAAATTAGTAATGATTATTGCTTTTAAATAATGAGAATGATGGCCAGGTATTTAGCAGTAAAAAATAAGTAATTAATTTAATATTTGAAGTAGGGAAATGTCACGTTAAAAAGAATGCCAATGAACTGCTATTTAGGTACGTGTGCACACAGTCAATTTTGGTACAAGAGTGGTAATGAGAGAGGAAAAAGATACATAAAATAAAAAAGGAGAACGTGGTTCTCATATTGTTACACAGTAAAAAATAAAGTTTACATTGATAGGTATGCTGAGAGACGCTCAGCATGCCATCGTTTAAAACATAAACAACATGTTATGGGTGAAATGAGACTATTTTACAAATAAAAAAGGTAAAAGTAACGGCGACGCGAACATCCTACCGGCCTTGCTATGTCCATAGCTAAACTAATCGTCCTTGTCCAACGGAAGAAGGCATAGTTTGTGAATGGGGAGCTTGAGCTCCCCGTCGTAGGTCTTCAGCGTAACAACGCGAGTAAATCCATCGTTTCCCGGATGAACTAAAACGACTCGTCCAAGTTTCCACTTTAGGGGTGGAAGTCGATCATCCTTAATTATTACGAGATTTCCAGCTTTTATCTGAGGTGACACCCTCATCCATTTGGGCCGTTACTGGAGCCTTGTGATGTGTTCTTTAGACCAACGCGTCCAAAACGATTGCTGTTGTTGTTGGATTAGTTGCCATCTATCTAGACGGCTAATATTGATGTCTGATAAATCTGGATCAGGCAATGATGTCAATAGTCAACCTATCAAGAAGTGGGCTGGAGTAAGAGCTTCCAAGTCGTTGGGATCAAAAGATGCTGGAGTAATCGGTCTGGAATTTAAAATTGCCTCAATCTGTATAAATAAGGTGTTAATTTCATCAAATGTTAAACGAGATGCTCCAATTACTCGTGTCAAGTGGTGTTTCACTGAGCGCACACCAGCTTCCCATAATCCGCCAAAATGTGGAGCACTTGGAGGATTGAAGTGCCAATATATCCCTTGATTGGAGCATTCTGCACTTACTTGTTCGTTGTGAGCTGAAGACAGGAAAGCAGCATAGAGTTCCTTAAGGACTTTGCTAGCCCCCATGAAATTAGTACCGCAATCTGTATGCAAATCCGCTGGCTTCCCTCTTCTAGAAATAAACCTTCGAAGGGCGGCGATGAAATCTGGTGTTGATAGAGAACATACTGTCTCTAAATGAACTGCTTTAGTTGCAAACCAAATAAAAACAGCTAAATAAACTTTTAGTTGAACCTTAGATCTTGTCGGTGGTTTAATGAAAAAAGGTCCGGCATAGTCAATTCCACATTGACTGAACACTGGAGACGGAGTCACACGTGCTGCTGGTAAATGTCCCATAAACTGTTTCATGGTAGCAGCCCTATGACGAGTGCACACTACGCATTTTTTTATCGTCCATGAAGAATCCAATAACGTTGACTTATAACGAAGTTGACTAGTTGAGGACCGCCATGAAACTGCTGCAGATGTGTGTCCATAATGAGACATTTAGTGACATGGTGATTAGCTGGGAGAACAATTGGATGTTTTCGATCTTCCGATATTTGAGCATTTTTCAGGCGACTGCCAACACGGATGATATGATTGTTGTCGAGAAATGGAGATAGAGGTAAGAGTTTACTGTTCACGGGTAATTGTTTACCTTTCGGAAATGACTGATAATCCGGTTCAAATGAATGTTGTTGCAGAAGTCGAATAATACAATTTCGTGCTTCATTAATTTCAGATGTTGCCAATGGGCCTTCACGTAATGGGCGTGCTAATTTCTTAGCCAGTCGATTGTATAGATACCGACGAATCCATCCTGTAACTCTTACAAGTAGAACTGCACTAGAAAAACGATGAAGCAATGAGTCAGCTGTGTCAGAACCGGAGTGTAAACAAACCACCGATTTACTTTGTATTTGTTTTTCTACGGTTTAAAAGATATCATCTGGCAGTGTTGGTGTTGATGGAGAAAGGGTCTGCATTTCGTCGTTTCCGTGCCACCATAAATTGTGATGAAGAAGAGATATTCCTCTGGAGGCAGTCTGCTGGATTTGAGATTCCGGGCACATGAAACCAAGTAGCGTCAGGAACGTTATCTTAAATCATTTGAACTCTTCGTTTGACGTAAGTTTTCCATCGTTGAGGTGAAGAGTTTATCCATGCCAAAGTGATTGTTGAGTCAGTGTAGCAATTAATTTTTTTCAAATTTGATTTTCATGGCAGGAATTACAGATTTTGTTAATTTTGAAAGTAAAACTGCTCCGACAACTCAAGTCGAAGGATTGATGTGTTGTCAAGTGGAGCTACTCGGGATTTTGCAGTGACCAATGCGGTGAATGGAGAAAGGTCGACATAGAAACTGACAGTGTACAAACAACAAGAAAATGCGGTGGTGCTGGCGTCTGAGAAACCACAAAGTACTACTTTTACTGGAGCTCCTCTCACCACACACCGTGGAATTGATAATTTTTAAGTGCACACAGCTCATGCTTGAAGTTTATCCATTGTTGTTGAATATTTTCAGGTAAAATTGAGTCCCACTCATAATGTAATTTCCAGAGCTGTTGCATTAATATTTTGGCGACAATGATGACCGGAGTAAGCCTTCCTAATGGATCGAATATCTTCGACATTACTGAAAGGATAATCCTCTTCGTGTATCCTTCTGATGAATGTGGTAGATTAATTTTGAATAAATAGTTATCTGATTGTGGGTTCCAATAAATCCCCAATGTTTTAATTGTATGGTCCTTATCCATAGGAATGAGTGATTGTGTTTCACGGAGGTCAGCCGGGATTGAAGAGAGAACAACTTCATTGTTACAAGTCCACTTACGAAGCGAAAAGCCTGCTGACAAGCAAAGTGTGATTAATTCCTTAATTGTGGCCACTGCTGCTGACTCAGTACGACTTCCCAACTGAATGTCGTCAATGTAGGCATCTGACATGAGAATAGTTGAAGCAAGAGGATACATTTCCGTTCCAGTATACGCCAGTTCATGGAGAATCCTTGTTGCGAGGTAAGGAGCGGAGGCAGTTCCATAAGTAACCGTATTAAGTTGATATTCTCTTACTGGTGATGATGTGTTGTACCTCCAGAGGATGCGCTGTAGATTACGTTGTGATGTTGACGAAAGTTTTTCAATGATGTGATGCGGAATGTAGTAGGTAAATTTGTTTGAATTTTCTGCATTTTCTGGTAATAACGACATGTGTCCCATATTCTCGTACGCGTGCATGAACTTGTTATGTTCTTCACGTTTTCGCTGTCGTTTCTCACTGATTTCAGCATTCTTGTGATGGCTCAATCCCTTTTCGAGCTGGTGGAGACGAAACAATGCGTAGGCCTTGGAATCACCGAGGTATGTCGGAGGTTTACTAAAAGGAAGAGAAACGACAAAACGACCATCAGTATCTCTTTTTGTATGATGATAAAAAATGTTCTTCACATCGCCTTTCTTCTTCTGTAAACTTGGATTCCTCCGGTGATGACTTCATTTCCCATAAACGCTTGAGTGCATTCAGTGCGTCCAGTTGCACGTTTGTTGCAAATGACGATATCTCTTCTACGTGATTTGGAGTACTCCCACCTATTAGCCATCCTAAGGAAGAATTTATTGCAAATGGTGCTCCAGTAGGACCATGAATCTTTCCAGCTTCAATTATCGTCCAGAAAATTGAAGATCCTAATAACAAATCAACTTGTGCTGGAGTGTTGAAGTGAGGGTCGGCAAGTTTAAGATTATTTAGATGAGACCAACACGTGGTATTTTCTGAATACTTAGGTTGGCTGCCTGAAATCTTGGAGACGAGAAGAGCTGACAGTTAAATTAACATCTGAGGTAAAATGAGTTGTGAGTGCAAATGTAGTTAATCCTTTTGTGATACCAACATTTGCCTCTTGCAATCCTGTTACTGCTACAGAACGTGCGGTTGATTTTAATCCAATTTTTGTTTTAAAACTTTCAGAGATGAATGATACCGGTTATCCACAATCCAGCAAATCACGACAAGAATACTGACGCCCGTTTTCGTCAATGATTCGTTTTAAAGCGGTGGCCAGCATTCCAGAATCAATGTCCATGTTTTGTACATGATGGTTAGTAACAGCTGAACCAGATGAAGATGAATTTGCTTGCTGCTGCCGTTCTTAATGGATCATAGAGTGGTGCCTTTGTCCGCATGATTTACAAGACGATCTGCTACTACATTTGGAGGATACGTGGCCTTTAGATAAACAATTAAAGCACACGTTATTCCTTTTCACACATAAGACACGATCTTGTATAGACATTTCCTTAAATTTGTTGCAATGATATAGTGGATGTGAGATACGACCACACTCTAATTTACAGGTGGCCTCAGGTTCCTCATGAAAATTCTGGGGCTGACGTTGAGTGATTGCTTTTGGAGGTGGAGGTGGACGAGAAGACGACATTGAACTTGCTGCCAACCCTTGTGCACGCTGCTCCAAAAATGTGTACATGTCGTCTAACTTTGGATTCGAACTGTCTTTCAGCTGCTGCTCCCAAAGCTCCTTGGATGTTGAGTCTAACTTTTGAAACATGATGAAGATGAGGACTGCGTCCCAATGTTGAACTTTAGGCGTTTCACCGCGTAGTTGATAAAAGCTGTATGGTAATGGCTTTTATGTATAAGTCCGGACTGATTGTTGTTTTTAAAAAGAAAACACTTTGAAATTACTAAAAAGCCATCCCGTTACCCGACGTTTTTATACATACAAAATCGTCAGCTAGCGTCATTGATTCTGACTGTTCGGGACAAAAATGATGCGAATATATTTTACGTATAGCATTACCTATTTAAATATAAATGTCGACCTTATTTTCGGTCAATTGATCTTGCCACTTCCCCGTAGGCAAAAGCAGCAGAAAGCTTTAAGCGATACGGCAATATAAACCAACATCGCTTGATGAGTAAATTCACATGGTCTTTTTTGTCCCAAATTTTTCCATATTTACTATCAAAACATAAAACCAGGATAAGTCGTCAGCCAAAAAAACTTAATATTGGAGATAATCAAAAACCTGACCAGGAGCAATTGACACCCCAGGGTTGCACCGTGCCTGTAAAATCATGTGTATTCACTCTTTCCAAACTGAACACAATTAATTTTTCAATTTCGATTAACAACCTTTGAAAGCAGGAAATATTTAAATTTTAGATGATAGAAGCAGACTAGGTGTGCACAAAACCAACAAATCGTGTCAGCACGTCTTTATATCCCAGCGTGTTATTGCCTTCACTGGTTTTGATACTTTAGGTACACTTTAATTTATTCACCTGTTTATATACTTAATTTCCTACCATAAATTTTCAAGGAGTAGTAATGGTTACGTGTCAGAAGTGTAGTCTACCATTTCTACACAATTACCACCAACTTTGTGAGAGCCCCTTTTTGTCACAGTTTACAATTTTCTTTGTCTTGCCTCACTTAAACGTCATGGAATTTTAAATGGAAAAATTATAGTTAAGGAAGGGCCTCCCTGTGCTGATTTTCAAATTTTTGCAAAATAATGAACGATACAATATAGGTTTATACTGCATAATAAGGAAGTAGATCCACCATCAATCCCACATCAACTCGAAATCACTAAGCATTGATTATACATACACATTAGCCTTTCATTTAAGTTTTTGGCTAGCATGCCAAACACCCTAGTCATTGAATCTACCTGAGACTTATCATGTGTGTAGTCTTAACTCAGTTACCGTAGTAGTTGACCAGATTATCAGGTCCACCTACGTCGAGCATACTTCCAAAGTTCCATTCCATCGTCAGCGGTGCTGTGTTTGGTGAAATTAGGAAAAAGGTGTGTAACCACATTTTTAACATTTGTTAAGTTTTTCGCTAAATGACGGTACTTTATGAAGCACTGGAATACATCAATTCAAAACCTGGAAGCCCTTGGCGTTATTACGTCATGTTACAATGATTTCTGTAAATTACATACATCCTGCAACAGCTAATTTGGACTCATGAAGAGTTTTTTAAATGAAAAGAAATCTTTTCAATTACATTAAAAGTTAGAAGAAAAATTTACTTCTGTAATTGCAAAAATGTGGACACATTCTCTACTATGGTCTTTGACCTACCAAATGACTTGCCTTTTGGCTTACATAACGGTTGAAGACGAAATGTTTACATTTGTAACATTGGACAAACTCAACACATTCGACGCAAAAACACACCCAAGTGTACAAAAACTTGCGGCACAAATGCAGTTCAACTTGCATTCTAAAGCACCGTTACTACTTGAAAACCTGGAACATATTGTTGCACCACTGCAAGCTGAAAACTCGTTGATTGTTGTAACAAATTATCTTGGGGTGGATATTACAGAACCGAAATATCCCATAATTATACGAAAGCTGATACCAATTCTAAGATACATAATACACCGCGGCGAAAAGGATCCTGAGCAAAGCGTTGATTGGGTAGGTGGTAGGTTGTCAACCTGTAACACCTCCTGTACATTTTACAACATAATTTGTCCTCCATCTCAGTTTGTGAATCTGGAGCAACCTGATCACGACCTCTGCTCCACGTTTCGGTACAATGAAATGGCTGTCAAGAATAAACCTTGGAATTCAATAATTAACGTTGGATTGTTTTTGCCGTCGTACTTGCTGGAAAGTAAATATATCAAGGTTACTAATGCCTTCTACTTTTTATATGATTTGAATTAGCCTTTTATTACGTAATCGACACCTCGTTCCGAGCAGAACNACTAATGCCTTCTACTTTTTATATGATTTGAATTTGCCTTTTATTACGTAATCGACACCTCGTTCCGAGCAGAACTATCATATTCTGGTATGTAGCAGTGGGGATTCTAAATACTCAAATGATGCATTGTATGACTGGATAACAACCACCAGAAGAATAAATGTTTATGATTTTGTAAGGGAAGGACATGGCTTTATGATTGTGACTCTGTCATCAAATGTAAAAGGGACTTATGTTTCAGTTCTAACGAATGGCAATTGTTGGCATTGCATTTTAACGGTTTCAATGGATATGGAACACTTTCACAAACACAGCCTTGTAGACTTGAAGAGGTACTCAGAAAGATCCGTGACTTGGATGGGAATTTGGAGTATAGTTACAGGTCATTCACATTTACAAGGTTTGTCAAACTACTTTGGTTCGTGCAAGGACCATGCAGAGATATATGATCGTTTTGCTGCGTCTGATTACAAAAATCAGGAGCATCGAATAAATTTTGCTTTATATAAAATTCTTAAAACTGCGATGGGCAACTCAAGCTACACTCGAAACCACCAATCAATTTGCGAAAATGGTCGGATTTTAACTTTGGAAAAACCTCTTAGCATGTCAGACTATGAAAATCTATTGAAACTTTACCCTGTGTGGTTGCGATCTGAATATGGCTGGCATTACTATTCACACATGAATACACTTGCCCTAGACACTCCAGCAAATAATCTTCGTTTTATTACCTGCGGACAACGCGGTGTACAGTCATTTCCATTTGAAGAACTGGTCAATGTTTACGACCAGTACGTGTGGATAGGTATTGCGCTAAGCATTTTTTTGTTGGCGTGGAAACTGGCTGGTCGGCATCAGAACGGAATAGCGAGAATCAACAAAACTGGTTTAATTCCTACGCGAAATCTTTCGTGGTTAACAAGTTGTCTGCATTTAGTAAAAGTACTTGTGGAACAAGGTAATCCTCTTCCGGCACAGCTCACAAAACTTGATTCATATCGACTGTTTACGTGTGGCTTAGTTTTGAGCAACGCCTACAAAAACACAAACGTTTACAACATGATCACCAACAGGGAACCGCTCCTCTACGAAACTTTGGACGAATTGATTCGGGATAATTTCACAATCTATAAACAAGTTTATTTTTTGGATACGTTTAGCCTTCTGAAAAAGAAAGCACCTTTATCATTAGAGTGGTATGGTAGACATGAAATATATTGTGATTCGCATGTGATGGTATCAACTGGAGTTCGTCAGAAGAACGTTGTCTCAAAAAACGTAAATGCAAATTTGATGGTGAAACTCATAATGAACTCTAAAATGCATCCAAATGTAATTTGGCAGCTGAAAAATTTCTCGGAGGCACTATTTTACCTGGATTTTGTTCAAATGTATAAGATACATTGGAAAATGAGTGAAATAATATCTACTTTATTTTTGGAGAGAGAATATCTGTGGTACTCAAATGACATTCTAGGATGTCAGCAAACTGCAGTTTTATTGCCTGAAAGTGAAATGGGACCATTTAGCAAAAAAGTAAAAATTAAAGGGCCTCCTATGATTTCAGTTGGTTTGGAATCTTACCCCAGTCAACCAATCACTGTTGATATACAAGGACAGAGTCCCGAATCCACTTTAAAAAGAATATCGCACATAAAACAATCTGGAATTGTGTTATGGCTAGCCCATATTGCAAGTTACAATCGTCCTTTCAACCAAAATGAGGCGCCGCCTCCGAAACCAGCAAGTTTGCAGGGAAACATTGTCATTATATTAGTAATGTTTTTCATTGGCATCACACTTTCGATATCGATGTTTTTTGTAGAAAATGGGGCAAAAACTGGAAGATGGCTTCGTCGGTGTGTGCTTGTGTTGCTCACAGCTATTAAATGGGCACTTCATGACTTGTTTAACTGTGTAAACAGAATCAAGTTATAAAGTACTGTTGTTTAAAACACTATTGAAATATTACTCAAGTAAATAGTATTATAGAAAGACAAAGGTAAAACATTTATGATTCAGTTTACAAAATATTTTAAAGTGAGTTAAAATAAATGCAAGTAAGCACAAGCAAAATCTACGAAAATTTTAATATTAGATAAGCAGTTATGCATACTACCTTAACTTTAAATTACCAACATAAAATTTACAATAAATGAAATCTACATAACCTTAATTTCATAATAAGTATTTTAGAGATTACCTACCCGAGTAACTTTTTCATACTTGAACACGTATTGGTTTATTAAGCTGGGAATCCTTGGATACAAACTTAGACTTTTTTGACAAAAGCGACCCTACTGACCCCGAGCTAGTTTTAAAAAACTTTGTGGTTATTACTAACTATTGTTAAAGGTAAAAAGTTTAAAGACAGGCAGCCCAGTCTGATGGCTATGGACGGAAACTGAGGTCAGGCTCAAATAGGGCAATGCGCGGGTTCGATTCCTGGTTGCTGTCGGTGTTTTTTTGCGAAGGGGTCTCCCACCGTGCCTCGCCTCAAGGTGAGGCTGGGCAGTTCAAGGGGACAAAGATTTGTCGGCCGACGTTTGGCCAAAATATGGTGGGACGCCTATTCCATTAAGTAGGAATCTATATGTTTCCCTGGCTGTCACGGCGTAAGCCGTAGGTAAGATTAGTATTAGTACGATATGGACGGTGTTATATGTAAGCCGATCTCTAGGAACATTGAGTAATGTATAATTAGAGTAAAGTCTAATTTGTAACGATATGTGTCTGCAATGAAGACAATTATTACTATTAATATACATTTTTGTGGTTGATGTAACGAAACGTTTATTAAAAGCTGTTCATATTTAAATTGAAATATTAAACGAAATCATATACTAGGACGATCTTATCGTTGTGTTAGCGAAATAAGTCAATTTTCAAACTTAAGAATATGCCAAACATTTAACTTTATAGCTTAATCAAGTAAATATTTGCATAAGAATTTACGAAAGTGTTAAATTTAGTTGTGGGAAAGTGCACTTTAAAATTTTCAAATCCTTTTTGTAAACCATGGGCCTGGCTTTCACACGAAATACGTCCGCGATTAAAGTAATAATATTGTGCTACGATTATAATAGTCTCTGTTAGCTTTAGGTGTAGCATGTTATCATGTAACAAATCTTAAATTGAGCTAAAAAAGGCTCACTTTCACGTGAAGTAAACAAGTAATCATTGACTATTCAGGAATTTTATCACTTTTTGGACACTTTTAGCCATGTTTCACCTGTTTACTACCTTAATTAAAACTGTGCCTTACAACTAGGCTGTATGTCAGTAGTAGTCTAAATTATTTATGAACATTAGCTCAACTATCATTTTTGCTACAAAAATGAACTTGTGCAAGGTCAAAAGTTCATTTTTGTGAATACGTGAATTGAAGTTCATGCACCGGAAACAAAAATAGTGTTGAGAATAGTTTCGATCAATGCAGGCTCATATATGTTTTCTTGCAAAATACGGTGTCACCTTACTGCTGACTTGACATTAGGAACCTGAACCAGTGACCTAAATGGGCATGGTGGTTTAACTACTAATAAATATCAAATTGTATCAAAAATTTACGTATACTTTGTTTAATCGAAAACGAAATCTAAGCAGTACTTTCATGTAGCATACCAACTTTCAAAATACATTTGTCTTAAACGCTGGTTTTAAGTAAGTAACTTTAGATAAGCCTTATTACCATGAAATTCATCCAAATGCATTCCACTGTATTCCAACCATGAAGGAAACATTCCAAATGGCAAAATAACAAAGACAACTTTTATACTTCCCCTTAAATTTGCTGCTTGCGAGAACCGAGACTTGACCGCAAAATCTAACAGTATTCCTGCGAAGTTGTAATTTTTTTTAGTGTAATGTAAATGCCAATTGATAATGCCGAATGAGTACATCGCTTTCCTTTTAAGCAGAGCTTTCAGCGGAACCCGTCCTATCCATACCTATGAAAAGAGAGTAGTACCTATCGCCTCTTTCCCAAATAAAAGTGGTGAGTGCTTGTACCTGCTTTTTTAACTTTTTGAATTTCAAGAAATTTTGCTCTTCGACAAGTACTGCTTTCCGTCCAAACTTTGTCCAATTTGAAACAGTCTGTGTAGAAGTGAAAGCAAAGTCTTTCCAGTCTTCAAACGGCAGAGACGTGTCAATCATTCTTGTGCTGTTAAAAACATAGACCTCGGAATGGGATAAATGGGATGAATCATTGCATGTCAGCCTCCAATCTTCCCTACAATATATTAATTATAACTTCTCACCATAAAAAAAAAATTTTCCCCATAAGTTTCGATTATACAGTTTGAATATTTGTGATTTCTAAACCGCAACCTCGTTTTTTTATTTCTGTTTTCACATTCAGCGTTCTCTTTCAATTCGATACAACGACTTCCGCTAGTGGTCTTCAAAGATTTTTGTCCTTATAGACATCACCGAGAGAATTCCCGTCATATGAATTCCGTTGAATTTTTGAGTAAATTCGATACGCGTTGTTGACAAGTTACTCAAATTGAGTAGGGTACAGGTGGAATGGGACTTACAATTTTGGTGATGTTACTACCTTGTAGGCTACACCGAGTATCATGCCGATTATTATCGACATAGCAACAATAATTTGGACACCAAGATACAGCTGAACGTATTCGATGTCGTTAATATTGAACCAGGTTTGCGAAATCAAGCCCCTTCCCGCATCAAGTATCTGTTCAATAGCGTCCATTACAAGGCTGTTATTACTCACTGTTCATGCAGTTGGATTTGTACAAAACTTTCCATGAGTGCAATATCACAAGTTAGAACCAAGGCTACTCCAATGACTTGAAAGAAGATAATAGTGCATCAGGACGGAATATCATACGACGCCACCAGCTGCACAAATGGAAAATTTCCAATCTGCTGACCACAAGCTACGAACAATAGGTTAAATCCATGGATGGGAAAGTGAGTTGCCAGGATAGATACAGCTGTTGTGTAGTCAAAAGATGGATAAACAGCCTCTTAAATTAATTTTACAGGAGAATGTTGATAGTCCGATTTGCTCTTATAGGAGGAGTTGCCCTAAACATAAAACAGCCTTAACACACACCTAAAGTATACGTATATTCCCTTATGTAGTACATTTAAGTTGATTAATATGAATGTAATAAGTAGTATTGTTGAGATATTCTTAATTTTTTCATAACGTTGTCTTACAATAGAACCACCTCAATTAAAAGTTTCGTATAACAATTCTAAAGGATATCTGGTGACTATATATAAATACCAACTGTTTGGACCCGTTCAGAAAAAAATGAAATTAGGTTGTTTTAATTAACCTGCTTTGAAATTATATTGACGCGTTGAATCGTGTCCGGTTAGAATGGCAGGTGACAAACTATCCAATTAGCAATATTGGCAAGTGATTTTGAAGCCATGCAAAGGTGGCAAGTGAAAATCGCGTTGATGGAAAGGTGGCAAGTAAAAATTCAAGATATGCAACAGTGGCAGGTTACAAATCTGAAAATCAAGAACGTCCAGAGATGATGATATTCCTTCAATTCTCATCAACATATTTTCTGTCTTCTTGCTCTTGTCGCACTGCATACAAAAACTTCCATAAAGAAGTTTTGTAAATTTGTATACGGGACATAAAGCGATTGTAGTGAGTAATGACCGTCACCACAAACTAGTATACAATCATAGTAAACGAAGGATTGAGTTACCACTTCAAAAACGGTATAGAGAAAATTATGCATCTCTATGCAATCTCGATTCATCCCAAATATGAGTTAATTATTGTTGTGAGTTTAAACGATATTTGAGGCTATTTCGATTGAATAAGGTTTTATTTTGTCAACGTTTCGACACCAGACAGTGTGTCATCATCAGGACAAAAAGGCAAAGACAAGGAAAAATGTAGATTTTCATGGACATTAAAACATTTACTTACAAGGGAAAGAAGTTATAAAGTTTGACATGTCATAACAATTTAAAAATATAACTAATATTGTCCTTGGTAATGTTCGTTACTCCGCTGTTGGTATTTGAATTTAAAAAACTTAGTTATTCCTGAGGACCAAATTTTTTGTAACCGTGTTCCTAAATTTTCGTTCATTGTATTGGATACTGCTCTGATGTATAGTGTTTCTTTAATCTTCCGTATGTATTCTCTGCATTCGTATTCAAGAAGATGTATACCTCCAATTGTTTGTCCAATGAGTTAATTATCTTGTTAATATGTATAAAGATTATTGTTACAACTTAACTAACTGTATCAACTAAACATCAGTATACTATGATCAAAAACAGGGTTGCCTTTAAATTTCACGACGCCTAGAATCTTACAAAGCTATAAGACTATCTTCGTGGAATAAACTTTATTTACTTAAAAATAAATTGCGTTAACATTTTTAAATAATGTATTGGATGTATTTGTATGATTCTTGCTATACTTATCTAAGTTTTGGCTAAATTTTGATGGCTTAATAATTTTACATTAGTTTCAAACTATAAGAATATATATCACTTGTTGGCGTTTTAAATGAAATACGTTGAAAATTGTGATTTGAAATTTAAATTATGCGATATTATATATATCCAATGGGTTCCAATTGTTTTAGTGTTTAAAGGGTTTTAAAGCTTAAGGTGGAAGAAGTTAATATTGTGTTCTTGAATTTCAAATTATCTAAAATAAAATTTCTACAAGGTACAGTATGAAGTGTCCAAACGGTCTAGTGAGAGGATGTCTAGTTCAAAAATGTCCTCGTCCAAAAAAGTCCAAAGATATATACCCTGGTTGAATTCACAAACAATACAAAAATGTCAATAGGAGAAAAAGGCCTGAATAGGATAATTCAATAAATTTCAACGATAGGCAAAAGTTCTAATAGTTTCGTCTGCATCTGGAATGAAATGTTGACACAATGCTGTTTTGTTAAGACTAGTCGCCAAAGAACTATTACTGTTGCAAAACGGGTGTATTTTGGTAAATTCACTGCTTAATCGTAACTTGTAAATGAACCTCAACGCCACAGTGCCAGAGTTTTTGTCACAGAAAGGTTTTGTATCACAGGATAACGCATTTGAAAGGTAATTAAATGAGATGAGCGGAGTAAATTGCGGTAGGATTTACAGAAGAACAAGAATCATTAACCTTATTTTACTAACAGCCGAATAATTAAAAATGTACAATAGTGGCTTACAGCCAAATATACTGCGTAGCAGTGAAAAGTACGTGTGTACGTAAAGAAGAGCAATGAGAGTGTGTGTTGTTGATGATTTTGCGAGAAATTGTGATGCTATGCCCACGAGGTGAAAAAGCACGCTCCTC
>JAHZNB010003887.1:0-20681 GCA_027744295.1 Callyntrura guangdongensis
CAGGATGCTGACAGGTCGTTCCCAGTATTCCATTACCATGGACTGCTTCGGGTACTTAAAGGCGGTAAGCTTACGATCAATGATTTCATCCACTGTGGGCAGTTCTCTACACAGAAAAATGTCAGTACAATAATAAAGCTAGTTTTCTTGTTTTGGAGAATACATTCCAAAAGATTTTTTTATATGATTTACATCTTACATTGTGATTTTGGCATTGTAGTCCTTGCAAAACTCGGTTAGCGCTTCAATCACCTCATCCGAATCAATGTACATAAACTCTGTAGACCCATTGGAGCTACTCCCAATAGACTCGATGGATGCCGTATCTTGTGAGTCAGAGTCGACAGAGTCTGATTTGGTAAAGAGCGGTTCGGTATCCGCAGTGGGTGGAGAACTCTTATCTCCACCTCCTAACTCTGGGGGAACAATGGGCGGTGGTCGAACTTCTGAGTATCTACGCACCGGATCTCCGTAACCTTCCACGGTGAGGGGAAGTACGGGGTCTATTTCTACCTCCTCAACAGCTGCATTACTTCCCAATTTTTCCGGGCTTACTGTTGTGGAAGCTGAAACGACGGTAGATGCGGCTACGCTTAAAACAGGGTCTTGGACCGTGGCTACGACTTCAAGCAGCTGAGAAGGTAAAGAAGAGAGGGGAATTATTTCTTCAGAAGCTTTCACTTCCACCCGCTGCAGAGCTTCCTTCAGTTCCCTGTTTGGAGGACTGTCAGGATCTGCCCAGGACAGGACAGTGGCATCAATAGAGTAACTATTTAAATAAAAAATCAGTTACGTGACGTTGAAAAACTCTGATACATCAACTCCATACAAACTTTGACTTACAAAGAGCAATCCTGGTGATCATGCGGTACGCCTCCACAGGTGGAACACTTTGAAGCGCTACGTTGCAAGTCATCATCCCCTTCTTCCTCCCCTTCTTCCTCGGCAGTATTCAACATTTGTTCCAACTCGTCATCATCCACAACTTCCACCACAGCTTCTTCAATGGTGTCCTCAGATGCTGCCAAACTACAACACCTTGGAGTGCACGTCTGGGGAATGTGTGCAAAGTCGCTAAAATCAAGTGGTCGTTCCTCTATTCCCTTCAGTTCCTGCAACAACGCACAAGTCCCATCCTCATCCCCTGGACTCCCTTCCCGAGCCACGGGAGGAAGTAGAATTTCTAAAGAAGTTTCTCCCATAACTTTAGGCTCTTTTTCTAGTTTTTCCTTTTTAGTCAACGCGTCTACGGCCCAGGACTGACGAACATCACACTGACACTCTTGAAATTCCGATGTCTCGTGGGAAGCTCCATCTCCAGAGACAATTGGCCCCTCGGACAAGAGATGGGGAGAAACCGACTTGGATTGAGTAGTGGATGCTCCATCTGAATCTAGATCATCCATTGCATTCTTTCCGACAATTCCCTCAAGACTCACGTTCATTTCCGACAGGTGAGCAGACTCGTTTGATCCAATCTATTAGACCCAACTTTCAATTAACGCAACAATCAAGACAGTTAAAATATTACCAATATTTATCGCCTTCCTAAATATAGTTTTCACCCTTGAGATAACTCCTTTAGTCACGCGACAACGTCTCAGCATGAAATGCGCCAAATATTGCATTTCCTGCACTGAATTAATTCCTAGTGCCTATATTATAAAGAAACCATTTAAAAGTTAAATTATTTTACTTTAAGTAAAAAAACGTTTAAGAAGGCCGCAGGCACCTCCTATAAATGTCAGGTACCTTCAAAAGAGCGTCCAGATTCACCAGGTTCCTCTCCGTCTCCACCAGCGGCTCCAGCAGTCTTCTTAACTCTTCCTCCACCAAAAATCCACTCTCGTCACAAATTATTTTAGCCACGTGCCTCATCAACCGTCGCTGTATAGCAGGATCCGGCTCTGGTCCGGGAATAAATTCCTGCGTCAGAAAGACGAACATTAATTATTTAACAAAACTTTTTAAATTGTTCTTGATTATTATACAAAATACTACTGACCATAGAATCAGATGGAAGTAGCAAAAGGCTGGCACTTTTTTGACAAGAGTCCAACCGAGAATCGGTGACCTCTTCTAAAGTGCTGTCTTCATCCTTTGGAGTATCTACCGGCCTGGATGGTTTCTTCTCACTGGAAGAAGCAGATCTGGAACCTCGTTTATTCTGCTGAAGCACTGACAATTTTGAAAAATATCAATACTTTATAATTATAATAATTAATTAGTATTTTTGGGTTAAATTTCGTTACAGCTATAAAACCGTTGGTTTTTCTTACACTCTGCATATGTCGCACTCTTTTTGTTCACATATTTGCTCACAGACTCTGGCCTCTCATCCATAAAAGAAATCTCCGGAATAATCGCGTTGGAAAAGCCCAACTGCGTTTCAAAAATGAAGCGCTCACTATCCAACAACTTTTTGACCTTTTCCCTGACCAATTCCTCTGAAACCATCCACATGTCCATGTACTTGGCCCAGTCGCTCATGGCCAGATGTAAGGTCTTCTTACCCGCCTGGCTCAAACTCTCTTCTAACTTAGCAATATCCGCCAGAATCTTTTTACTCTCCTTTTTTCCAGCCTCCATTTTCTCTTTGAGCGCCCGGCTCTTAGTAGTGAAGCGGTCGTTAAACTTGAGTAATAATCGTTTCATCATGTTCATCATCTCGACATTTTCTTTGTACCGTTTCTTCACGATGGCCAAGTTGTACTGTAGCTTTTCCATGTTTAGCTGGGTAGCGTACTTGATTTGTTCCAGTTCCTGGATCAGTATCCGAAGGTCATCTTCAAATCGGTGGCGCATCGCCCGGCACTCTTGCTTCACCTGAATGTACAGCTCATTCAGATTTTTAAATTTGTCTAGGGCATCCTTCTTGCGGTCCTCCAGATGACCCTCCTCCATCTTTTCAAACTCCCCCAAGAGACCCATCCACTCCTGTTGGTTCTCCTCTAACATAGCCTCCCGATTTCGGCAAGTGTAATCCTCAATCAGATTCAGCTCGCTGAGAAATGATGACTGGAGGTTGTCCACGCAATCGTCAATCCTATCTCCCAACAGACTTACGTCCTTTTGGTACAGTTCCAAACTTAGTTCGTACTCAAAGTCGTTATCCTCAACTTCCTGTTGGAGACTGGTGATTAGGTCCTGCTTTTTCATGAGGAGCTCCTCCGACGCCATCATTTGGTCTTTGATTTGATTGAACAGGTCCAGGGGTAGCGTTTTCTCGCCAGTGATGTTCCAGTTGGGTTTCATGTCGTCATACATTTTCTGGCATTCCTCTGCCTCCGCAGTCAACCGTTCAAGACGTTCCTTCCGAGACTCCGATTGTTTGATGTGACGCACCTTCTCTCGGTTCTCGGCCGCAATTCTGACATTTGTTATAAGAGCTTCGCCATCCAAGATGATTTCTTCCAGCTGTTTCCGGCTCTCATCAATTTGGGAATCGAGAGGATCCGCCGTGTTTCTTTTGATATTTAAAAGTTCCGCCCCTCCATCCCCACCGCTACCCCCCGTTCCAGCTCCTCCGTGTCCATCACCACTCCTCAATTTTCCGCGGCTTGTTCTAGAACCCGGTCCACTACCGGATTTTTGGCCACTTCCTGTAGTACCTGGTCGCCCGTCGTCCCCAGCTCCACCGTCCAAGGAAGAAGCATCAGAACCATCTTTTTCTACCTCATTTAGCCTGTAAATCCCCAAAACATGAATCAGCAAATGCATTTTAATTCAAGGTTAAGAAATTTAATACATACATTGCAATTCGGATCCCAATCCGAGCTCGTCTCACTCCAATACGCTCCTGCCTGGCTTTCAAAAATTCCACAACCGCCTCCTCCGTATACTCTTGAGGGATTTCTCCCGCCCCATCTCCCCCAATGCCATAGTCCGCCATGATTTCAACCTCTGTGATCACTCTTCTGACAACTTCATAGGTTTCAAAAAAATCTACCCTGCTCTGTTATAATTATAATAATTACTCTTTATTTTATCCCCTTATTTAAAGTTCACCTAAACCTTTCTCTCACTTCTCTCTTCTACTGACCACAAAAAATAATCAATAATGTTAACACAAACAAAACATTGTTGGAATGGAAGACTAAAAGTGTTACCTATTATCGATTTAACTTTCGTATGTAACGTATGTCCATGGTCACTACTACACGTCATTACCATTGTAAATGGAAACTTGCGAAAATAAAGCGAAAAGATATATTCCTATGTCTCCCCGTGAACGTTGCTCCTACTCCACTCCCACGCCTATATTGAGAAAAAAGTGTGTTCCGTTCCACTTACCTCTTGCCCTTAGGTTAGGTCACTTAACCCCCTGTACAATTGGCATTATCCGTACATTAGAGCCCTATTTGCTAGTCTCTTTGCCTGCTCAGTGAGTAGTGCTCACTGGGCTGGGGTTCGGTTGATGGTCTAACGCTGACAGCTGCCATAGATTTTTAAAACTCTTTTTTACAAATCTTCAATACTTTTTGTTTTAAATAACGACAATGTTATCTACTATGATAATTATGTTATTTTCTGCTACTTGCTCAACTTTTCTCAAGTTGCTTGAATAAATACATTTGAGTAACGAAGATCAAAAATGGCCCAATGAACTGGTATTTATAAATTATAAAAGATCATTGGTCTGTCCACGGACCACTCTAAAGCTGTGTATCGTAAATATTTTACAATAGTCAACAGTCAATATTCATTCATCTCCATGTAAGCCCCAGCAGGTTGAAAGTTTGTAATTAGAGATTCCAGGAGGTAGGTGCAAAACCGACCATTTATCGCCCAGCATCCCAACTACAACAGGTACCACTGCATACCTGTGAAGTTCAATCAATTGCTGAATATGTGCCTCTTCGTGTCCACCCGGCGTTTCCCCCCATCGCGACATCAGTATGATTTTATGTTTGTTATTGTCTTGATTGGAGCGTTCCTTGCCATGTCCCCGGACAAGTGTAAAGGTCAGCGTTCCACTTGCGTGTAAAATTCCTGTTCTTCTTTTCATCCGGGTTGCTCGATAAATTGTTTTAATGTTTTATCTTGGTAACTCTTCCAATGTCACTCTACAGCACAGGATGACGAGCCTGTGGTGACTACCCCCGTTGGGCCTCTTGGTGTCCCGAACGCAACCAATCACGTGATCTCCACCACTGAGAATGTATACGGTCGCCGGTTTCGCTATCGCGGCGTCATAGTTTCTCCCTCTAAACAAGCTAGCTGCGTCGGGTGCAACTCTCCATCTTGTTTTGACCCAAACACTAACTCTACCACTAATAGCTCGGAAAAATGTCTGTTTTACGGTACCAATAACGTCACCTGTTATTCCTGGCAGCGCACTCTGCATCGCCGCGTGGTATTGAAGGGAGAGCCCGTGATAAAACCCACAGTAGAGAAAGGTTGTTTGTCTCCAGTGGAAAGAAAGTGTCTGGAAATGGCTATGAACATTTTAACCTTGGACTATAGCCGCGGCAGCAAAAAATGTGTTAAGGGATTCTACTCCGACGGTGTCCACACCAACTACGCCCAATGCGTAGCTGGAAATGGTCAACTTCCTCCAGATACACCACTACTACCAGATAGACCTCCGAAATACTCCATGCTCGGTGAAGCCCAACGTTCTTTGATGGACCACCCACGCGAAGAATATGGAATTGATGGGAAGATAGTATACCAAGAACACATAATTTGTGCGTGCGGCGGGGAGAAGTGCAACACACACATAAAAGACGATCTCAATAAGGCAGTTGATTCTAACACGGCCACCCTTGAACGTGGTCAAAATGGATTTGGTGTCTTAATTTTAACCATCCTTGGATTACTGGTCGCCACTCATTTTCTACAGCCCCAAAGTTACAGAATGGCCTAATCTTTAGGACAATCAGGGACTTATGTACAGCCTTTCGCTTATCTTCTAAATTTACAATTTACAATAAAAATGTGCCAAACATGATGATAACCTTCCCTAAATAATAGTATTTTTTATTGATTTATCAAACACAGACATAAAATTAAAACTCAGTTTTGTGAGAATTCTGTCTTTTCCTCTGGCCCTCCAAACATCCCCATATCCTCACAGGTCCACATACTAGGGTAGTCTTCATTTTTTGGTAACTCCAGTTTATGCTTGTTCTTCATATGCGCCACTAGGGTACTCTTATGAAAAAAAATATATAAAAGGTTACGGTTGGGGCATTATGAAACCGTCCATTTTCTCTTTAGTAGACCACTTTTAATAAAGCAATCGAAACAAAGACATTAAAAACAGTTGAGATAAATATTTATTACTCCGAAAAAACAACCTACAAATTATTTATACACTGCTGCGCCTCCCTTTCGATCATCCTCCCACGTCCACATACTAGGGTAGTCCTCATTTCGTGGCAACTTCATTTTATGTTTGTTCTTCATATGCGCCACTAAAGCACTCTTGTACCTATATACATGGCCACAAGGTTCACATGGGTGCATGAGAAGTGGTCCAAAACAGTCCGGCTTTACATTTCTCGGTTTGCCCGAAACATATAACTCTGGGTGGTGCTTCCTATGGTGGGTCTTCATATACCTTTTTGTTTTATATACCTGGTCACAATACGGACATGGATAAGCGGTATCCGCGTGAGTCTTTAAGTGAACGGATAATTTCGCACGCGTACTAAACCTCTGAGTACGGGCCTTTGCGACATCGTAAAAACTTTTTGGCACAGTAAGGACACTGCCGGTGAGCAAGTTTGTGTTTGAAGTGAATCGTGGTAATGTGTATTTTTAAGTTGTTTTGGCTCATAAACAGCTCTCCACAATGATCGCAAATATGTTGTCGTCTGATTTCAGTGGGAACGTGCGACACCCGGTGCATTCTGAGTAAGGTGGGATTTGGAAACAACTTTTCGCAATGGTCACAGAGAAAGTGTTGCGGACGGGAAATACTTTTAAGTAGACCGGGTGCCATATTTCTAATTACACTCATTTCAGCCTCAGACTTGTGGGTTATTATGTGGTCAATGAGATCTTCCTCAGGGGTAGTAAAGCCACACACTTCGCATACTGCTAAAGGCATGAGTCCAGGGTGTTGTTGGATCCTATGTTCTTCCAAATCGGAATTGGAGTCAAATTGAACGTGACAATTACAACAGTAATAAGCTTTTGCCCCTTCCTCTGGTTTGTACTGAGTGGAGCCGGCTCTATGTTGTACATGAATGTGGTAGCGCATTAGTTGGAAGACGGTTTGTTCGGTAAAATGGCCCACAAAGTAAATCTCGTGGGAGCACTCGGGATGTTCACAGACAAATGCGGTTGGTGTGATTTTAAATTTGACACTTAAAAACATGAACACTCCTTCGAATTGATTCACAGCATAGATGGGTTTGAAGGGTTCTGTCTTTCGTGGTGTTTTTTTTTTTCCTGTCACTGACGCTCTTGTGTTGATGATTGAATGATGTGCTCAATTTTCGCTTTTTAGTGTATATTTGAGATTCTTTATTTTTACTGGCAATGGTGTCGTCTACTTTGTATTCTTTATCATTGGTGTCGGTATCGGTACTGCTCTCAGTTATAAAGTATCTAGAAGGCCTTCCTACTCTTTTTCGCCGCGTTCGGTCAATAACAGAAAGAGATAGTTTGCTTTCCTTAGTGCATGGTCGACCCCTCTTCCGAATACTTTTCCCGGTGGAACTGAAATGACACAGTCGACAGAATATTATACATTAATGAAGCTGGAGTTGGAAACACCATATCAATATATCAGTGTCAGGCTTACTGTTGCGTGATAAGTGGTTGGGCCTTCCTGGGTCTTCCTGGTTTTCGCTTCTCTTGGAAAATACTGGTACTGGTATCCATTTTAGCTTTCACCTTCGGTGGCCGACCTCTTTTACGCCCATTTTTCCTACTACACCGAAAATCAGCAAAGTTATAATAAGTTTGCACATTAACATGTCACAAAGTCACATGTCGGAACAGCCAGCTGGGTACCCTATTTTGTAGTTTATTTTATTTATACCTTCGTTTCTTAATCACTTTCTCAGGCTGGAAGGATTCATCGGATCCCGATGATTCAAATGGATCACTATAGTTTATCGTCGGCGACTGTGGATGAGGAGAGACATCTGGTTCATTGTCAATATCTTCATGATAGTCCATAGCATTATCGGAATTTCTAATTCGGGAATCAGAATCATCAGCGGGTGGAAGATCAACTCGTTCCAACTTAACGAAGGGTTGTAGGTCAGGTTGCCCTGAGGATTGTGATGATACCTCAACTTCTGAAACATGAATGTGGAGATTGTCTTCCTGTGTAGTCACTGTATGATGTTTTTCAGATCATTTTTGACATTTAAAAACGTAATTGTTGTCAATTATTACTTTCATAATATGACATTAGCCTTCAATTAAATTTGTTCCACTTGCACTATGCATCATCATACTTTTCGATAGCTGTTCTCGAAATAATGCAAAGGTACCCCAAGCATCGGCACTATTGTTCGCCTGCTTTTGTTTGGACTCGGACTTTACAATCAGATTTTGTAGCTGTTGGACCACATCCCCTTTCGAAACCTATTTACGAGTAATTAATACAATGGATGTTCAGTTGTTCCTTAAAATATTTTATTGAACAACCACTCATTATGAGTGACTTATGTACTATACACATAATAATAATTACGCAAGTTACAAACCTCGAGAGCCCTTATTTGCTCCTGAAGTGTCGCCAACTTTTCCAACGCTCCAGAACACTTGTCGCAACAAATTTCATGAACAGTCCCATTTCCTTCAACAACCACTTCCCTTCTCTTCTCCTCAATGAACCTTGCATCAACTTTTAACGTCTCACAAATTACAAACATTCCAACGAAAAACGTTTCCTCCGAAAGTGCGCTCATATAAGGTTCCTTTTCCGGTTTACTACAATTTGCTAATTCGTTTACATTGTCATTGTAAATAGCAAACTGTGCGTCGCCGTCATGATGACGACGGATCGAGATTAATGGTTGAAAACAAAACAGGCAATTAAATTTGCGAGAAAAATCAGCAGCTCCAAATACGCTGCAAGGATCATCGACACAACTCATGTCTTTTAACTGGAAATAAATTGCTACATCACTCAGTCAACGATAGATATTTTTTAAAAGTTTATTCCAAATATCACTGCCAACTGTGTTTATTGCCAGTTATTTAAATTATTTTAAAACTATTTAAAATATTTATAAATTACTCATGGCTATGGCTAAGACTCGAACCCATTTGTCTTGCTGCCATCCATATTCCATTATTCCATACAATAAAATTGACAATAGAAAATACACAAGGCAACAGCTGATAGCACTTTGTTTTTGTTTACGTAGAGGCATTTTTTCACTGTACAATATGTTACATGCACGCACCTAGGTATTTTTAACACCTAGATAAATGTAATAATATGTATTTACTTGAATATAAACTATTTACAAATTTTACACTGACGATGAGTTAAAATCAAATCGCGCAAGGTTGCATTGTTGGTTACTACAACTAAGGACAAGAAGGGTGATTTTGAGGTTCGCTTCAGGAATACCCATATACAGAAGCTAAAAGATAGACAGTTTAAAATTTTCACTTAATTGGTTTTATGTTGTTATGTGAATAGTGATGACTCATTATAGTCATTACTCATTAGGAATGTCATGGCACCACTTAGCAATCAATGTAAAAATTAATCTCATTTTCAATTTGATATTATGATAAAAGAGGTGTCATTGGTGTCAAATGCGTCAAATATATGTATGCCGTGGTCACGTGGTAATACAGAATATATTAACAACTAATCACAATGAGATAAAAGCCGTTGGTCACTGCTTACAATCAACAACCGAAAAACTTGCTGATCCAAGCAAGCATGCCATTTCTCAGTGATGGAGAGGAGAGGTTCAACCTCAACGAAAGTCTCGCTTTACCCCAACCTATTCACTATTTTAGGATCGCACAAACTAGTTTATAATCACGATTTCTAGCCAGATTTTATAAAAAATTATTACTCCGTAATGGAGTCCAGTAACTGGACTGATGTTCATAATATAATTAATTAGTAAAACTAGGGCAATGCAGTCCAACATGCTTGGATGCCTCAGCTAACTTGTAATTGTTTTATCGGGTTTGGGTCGAGCTACTTTATTTTATGGTGCTTGGTCACTACATTCAAAATATCTGTTTTTGAATGTTCAGTAATGTCATAATAATCATAATCAAACTGACATTAACCTCGTGACTGTGACATCTGTCGGTCAAAATAATTGTATAATTGGGCATTGTAAATTGTAATACTCTTCGCGGTAACTCTTTTCTGATACTAAAGCATTTTACTTTTTTGTACATTTCGTGCTTCGTATGTCCACAAAGTTGAAGCGTTGAGTTGTATTGATGTGAAGCAGTTCTTTTTACTGATAGGTCAAGTTACTCATCCGATAACGTCTGCACTGCAATGAAACAGTAAATTGTGTATTTTGCACCTGTCCTGTTGTCCTGTTCTGAATATTCATGGCACATCCAAATCCTGACACATTTCTCGTTGGTGAACAAAATTTATAAATAAATACTTCAGTATGGGGGCATCCCATTTTAAATTTAACTTGTTTCGCCTAGTCAATGAATGCAACACCCTTACTGGTGAACGCCCAACTAGGAGTGCACGAGTGTAGTACATTAAGTTATAATGAATAATAATGAGTAATAATAATAATAATAATAATAATAGTTATAATGAGTGTTAGTTATAGTTGATAATGAATTATAAAAGATATTGACTATGTATAACTAGTTGCACTCAGAGAGAGCAGTGCATTACCTTAATTTATAAACAAAACCAATTCGTGGCACTAATAGTGTCGCACTATGAGTTCCATGTCAGATATGCCAAATAACTTTTTCTCCCATCAACCATAGAGCCGTAAACCTGAGACTTTTTTTCGTGGTTTTGTCAAACAAAAATTCGCCACTAAAATTATGATGTTGATCATGCCAGCCTTTATTACAATTAAATGCCTTCATTAAATATCAAGAGGGCTGAGGGCTCCATATATTATCCAAGTATGCCAAATATCCAGGCAATAACCACCATCATCTAACAAGAACTTTAGCGGATTTTTTGCATGACTTTAAATTGTAATGATGTGTAATTCATCTACCTCTTTCTTCGTATACTAGTCGCATCACTGACCATGACGACGACAACAACCCTTACTGGACGACTTGCGTTGCATCATGCCATTGCCATGAAGACATAGTTGGATCCCTACCCAAATTCTATTTTAACATGTTACCTCTGGCGTCCACACATCTTAGTCACACCACAATACAAAATGTTAAGTTCAAGAAGACAAGCTCTGTACAGTATAAAAATTATTTTATCATGTTGAAGCAAAAAATGGTACCGGTTTTGGGAAGAAATTGTATTATTAAGTGACAAAGTCATTTATTAACTTCACATTATCTGTCCGTCTGTCCGTTCAGGCGACAACTCGAAAATGGTTTCGAATTTTGAAGGTATTTACTCCAATCCAATCAGTTCCTCATCCTTTAGACTCCCCTGGGAATGATTCTGGAGTTTCCAGGTTAACTGTGTCAAAGGTCATATAGGTGTATCTCTGGTATTTGTGGGTTGGATGGGGGAAGGTTTTGGAGGAGGGTTGAAAGTTTTGTTGAACATAAATCAATTGATTAGTTCGTCACTTTTCTACTAATACATTATAGGTTTATTATTTATTATTACATTCATACATGAATCTTGCCTTCAAAAAACTTTGACTATTCATCCAAAATAGCGGTATGACGAGACGATGTTTACCAAAAAATATACTTGATTTCCAGCGTATCCGTAGATGATCTGTTGTTACCCCATGTATAATACTAACAAGACAATTTAATAAAATACTACTGATGCATTATGCTTGACTTGATTTCTCTCTGCACTACAACCTTCATAATAACTTTTTGTATACCTGATTTTTGTGGACGACTACGACGTGAACACGTGTGCACAATGTTAGATTTCTTATGCCATTTTTTCGCTACATGAAGAAAGATCCAGTTTGACCAACCACAAAAACTAGTCTTGTATCTTACATACCTATGTGTGTTCAGTGTGATTGGCAATCAGTGATTGCCAATCACCTAAAAAAGATGTTCTTTGTATACTCCGTGGATAAGATTGTCAATTTTCTTGAGGATGTTTCTGAAAATTTTGCGTATACTCTGACAATGAGTAAATCCATACAGAAAATTCGGCCAGAATATTTTTTGATATTATTACAACTTCACTCAATTTTTGTTTCAACATGCCAAGGTTTGCCTTGGTTTACAACAACGGGGTGAACGTACGACGATATGTAAGAAGAAGTAAAGATTTAGCTCTCAGATTTAGTTAAAAGTTCCCCGATTTTTATGAGACTAAGGTAGAGGAAGCGACTACAGTGAATGATCGGATCTCTGTTAGTTCTCTTAAATTTACATGATAAAAAAGACAAAAGAAAATTTTATTGGTTGTTTTTATTCTTCTATTCTGCTTCAAAAGATACTCAGTGTAGTGATAGATCTTAAGTCAATAGGCCACTAGTTAAATTGTGCTTAGACAATTATGGGGGTGTTGGTGTAATCAGTTTGTTGGGCCCCATCAGGGGTAAATTTTATACTTTTTGGTGTTTCGTTACAAGTTACTCTGGATATCTTCCGGAGGGCAGATTCTGGGTGAATTAGAGTGAACATTTGGCGTCCATTTCAGGAAGCGTGCTTTCGTCACAGCATCGTAGAGAGTCGGTATATGTCACGTGACAAAACGTGGCAAGAAGTTGAACGAGTTTCTTAGTCATTAAAAAATTTTTTTAATCACTTCTGGATGCTTGCAAACAGTGATTTATTTTTAACGGCATTTTTAACGGCGTTTAAAAAACGGCATGAACTATGGCGCGATCCAAGCAGTTGAGCAGGTTGCTCGCAGTAGTGAATTTTTTATTTTGGATTCCCCTCCTCATATTTTTTATACCTGCCGTTCTGTTGATTTGGTTATACAAGGCGCTGTTTGAATGGCTGGTGATAAAATATTTGAAACCGAACTTCCGGGGACTGCGTTTCATGGACTGGACCATGGTGGGTGTCATAATAATCAAACGTTTTCCCCTTTATTCTGTGTGTGTGTATAAGTTTTACAAAACTTGTATGGGTCTCCTTTTCGTTTCCAGTGTCACGCAGATAGCTTGTCGCTCCCCAACACAAATGTCGCTCAAATTTGGCTTGTCTCGGGAAAATGGATAACCGCTGCAGAATTTTCCTCTCATTTCCATAACTGCTTTTTGGAAGGAAATCCGGAAAAATATAGAAATTTGCTGGCCCACGTGACTACCTACGGAATGTATAATTTCTACTCACACTGCTCTCTGGAAGAGCTAGACCTCAGTTGGCACATCCGGGAATACTCCTTGTCCGACTTTGGGCAAAACGGCACATTGGAAAGTTTTTCCGCTGTGTGGATGACCACAAACACGTACGAGAAAAACCGACCCGTCTGGCAAATTGCGATTATTCACTTGGGCGATCCCGACAGGGAGACCATGGAGACGGCTATTGTGGCCAAGTTTAGCCACGCTCTAGTAGACGGTTACTCGTTTATCCACATGGTGGGAAAGTTAACGGACAATCCTGCGCCGTATATTGTACCGGATAAAACAATAACTTGGAAAGACAAGGTAAAATGATAACCATCAGAACTTATCTATTCGTCGACTGAATAAGCGTCACAAGTCCTAAATTTTCTCTCCACAGCTTCGAATCATTTATGACGCTCCCATAGATCTTCTCGCAGCCTTTGGCGACATGGCCTTTTCCCGCAACAGTCAAAGTCCGTATAAAGCTGCCGCCAAATCCCCTCAGCAGTGGTTCATGTCTTATACAACCATGAACCTAGACACAGTGAAATTGATAAGAAAAGTCACCGACAGCCACTTTTCGTGTTTAATGATGTCCGCCCAGTTTGGTGCTGTGCGGCGACTTCTGCTGGAAACTCAAAGGGAGGCGGATCTTCCCGAATATTTGTGGGTAGGTTCCTCACTCCCATGGCCCCGGCATCCTCACACATTAACCAACCATTGGGCAATGGGCTACTTCAAAGGTCCGATCCGTCTGGCGGATCCTCTGGAAAGACTCCGCTACCTGGAGAGTTACTATCGGGAGTTTGTTGAGAAAAAGGTCGATATGAAGGGAGTTTTAGTTGTGGGTTCTCTGCTAAGACGACTTCCAGCGTGGTTCCGTCGAACTCTCATCCACAACGACCGGGCTCTGAACAACGTGTCCTTCTTTTTTGCGTCGTTGATGCAATCCTCCAAACCCCATTTTTTGCTGGGGAGGCCAGTGAGAAAGTTGTATTTACCGATAGCCATCCCGGATGTGGTTCCTGCGGGTAGGTGACAGGAATACAGAAAATCTTACATGAATACCGAAAACAAAATAAATCATAACATCCATTTATTTTTTCTGTGGTTGACTTTTACTTTTATATTCAAAGTTCTTCTGGGCAATACAACTTCTCACAGTGGACAAGTTGACTTATCAATTTCTGCTGGTACAGCTATAGTAAAAAACCAAGAGGAACTGGATAGGCTGACACAGGTCTACTTCCTGGAGGAGTTGGATGCCATTGCTGCTTTGTGTGATTTAAACAAACACAGATTGGGTGGCACTAAAGAGATAGTTGTTTCCACCGATGATGGCAAGAACCAGAATGTTGCGGTTTGTTTTGAGGATCCACACTTTGAAAAGGAAAAACTGGAAATTGAAATGCACCAGTAGCAGCGACATTATGTATTGTAATGTTCCACATGAGATTTTTTTCGAACTTTTTTACTCAGAGATAAAAAAGTCGCTAGGAAATGAATGAGCAAGAATGTCATGAAGGATGACAGAATTTTGTAAAAAAAAAAAGATCGGAATACTTACACTTCCAGTCTCCTGTATACATTTGTCTGAAATGATGTCGAACAAAAGATGCATGCATTGTACAATTT
Source organism: Callyntrura guangdongensis (assembly GCA_027744295.1). NCBI lineage: Eukaryota > Metazoa > Arthropoda > Collembola > Entomobryomorpha > Paronellidae > Callyntrura > Callyntrura guangdongensis. Next base: position 15,021 of record JAHZNB010003887.1, read on the forward strand.
TATATTTTAGTGAATTTGGGAAAATAAAAGATATATTATTTATTCATTTGTAATAATTTTTCTTCTCTGAAAATTATTTCGTACGGTCACTTGGCGAACGTGAAAATTCCTCCATATTTTGTTATCCAAATTGCCATTTGGGACGTTAGAAGATTTGTAAAGAATTTCCACCACCGCTGCTACCTACCTCATGTTTTAACATGGACCTGTCATCGCAGTGTTGTTGGGTTGAAGAAAAATATGAATTGCAACGTTTGTTTTAATCAAGCATTAACATTCTTGATTGGAGACTGAAGGACGCAATTAGCATTTGGCCCTCTGGTTCAAGATTCCTGGGTTTTTTATTGCCACACTCGATCCAACTTTTTATTTGTTGTTATGGGTGATCATCTTCTTATTTATTTCATCCTTGCAAATCCCGTCGACGTATCATAATGTATGCCATAGGTAGAACAGTTTAACATAAACTAAATTAACAATCTTGATCTGGACTTTGACTAATACACTATATAGTAGACGCTGGACACTATCTTATACTTTTAGTATACTATTACACTATAAGTAAAGTAAAGTAACTACTTATTAAATGTACAAATTTCTGGTTATTTATGCTCCTGACCTCGACCGATTGGTATTTTCAAACACTGACAATATGTACTACTAAAGAAGAAGACCTCTATTGAAGCTTCCTCAAGTTTTATTATAATGCTGACGACGACAATTGGATTCTGACAGTCTGAAAAGACATTAAAAATGACTGTTTCTTTATCGGACAAAACAATTTTACTGGCTTTGTGTTGTTGGCTCCAACTACCGTGTATCGTTGTTAATCAAAATTCACTTTTGTAGATTGAAATGCGCACTCAGTCAGTCATACAATACAAAATAATACAACGACGTTGTGAAAGTTTTTGTTGGTATATTGGCACACACACAGTGGAATAAACGGGTACTTTCCCCATGAACAAATGAAATGAAACGTTTCTCAACTTTTTACCATACAAATTCTCTCGTTGGTTATCTCCATGTCAAGAGTCTTATAAGGTCCACTACCCCTTCAATCACTATGGTATTCAATCATTTGAGAATTCGGAAGCTAGAAGGATGTTGATATTTTTTGTATGAAAGAGTGACTAAACGAAACTTGAAGGGAAAGCAGTGAGAATGCGATTGATATTGATGAAATGAAAAGTAAACGGCCTATTTTAGATTTAAGTTCTATGTATATAAATATACATCAAAAATAAAGGCAAAATGGAAGAAATCTAAATACCAATACGATTTTGAAACGAAGTAATTTTGGGTTTCTTTCTGAAGTGTCCATAACGAATACGTCGCCTCATTCATATATAATTACTGGCATAGATCATTGTAATATTTGGCATTCATTCAATTTAAACGGTGACCAGAAAAAAACACAACACCTAATGATACTCGGAATGTATCGAATAAAAAACACTTCTGAACAAATTAAAATCGTGAAAAGCTATCAATTTTAGTCAATTGGGGACAAAGTGTTGTGTTCCGGATTAGCAACAATTACACTCTCGCTGATTTGATTTTTCATATTTGCATTTTGCCCATATTCAGAGCAGATAACTCTAACAAGTGACAGGAAGTTAAGGTGGATGTTGACATTGGAGCGAATGGTGAAGTACATTTACTACCGACAGATACCAATTTTCAATACCTGACATGTTGGGGTGTCACACAAGGAAATCTGTCCTTGCTCGACTACCTATCGCAATTTAGTTTTAAATAACAGGATATTATTATTAGCTGAGATGGGAATTTCAATACTTGTGTTGGAAAAATGCATCACCTGCAAATACACCAAACACTAAAAACGTGTTCTACTTCAAAACAATATAAACCAATTTGCTTGACAGTGCAAGTATTACTATAGCAATGTGGGAGTATGTACGATGAAAAAAGTTGCGCGCCTATCATTACTATTAAGTAGCTATTTACACTTTCAGGGTCATTTTCTATAATAGCTATCGTTGACAAAATATTAGTGACCTGCGATCAGTGATAATCAGGACTCGATAGATTTGTTTGATATGATTGATTTGTCGTTTTCATTTTCCATGAGGTGATTTCCTTTCATAACATTACATAATTTTGTTGGATTTGTGGGTTGGTCTAATACATGACAGATCTTGGGAGAAAGACACAGACGGAAAGACAACAGTCATCGTAGTTATTCTGTCGTGGTTTCAGCATGCCCAAAAAACTTACATGAAACTATCTGGAGAGGTTCACATTGTCAACATAGAATCTAGAGGAGATTAAATACAAGGACAACTGAGGTTTCCTGAAATGTATACTCAATGCACCAATTCATGCCATAGAATAGAGCTTCGAACAGGTCAGTCGGAAGCCATTGCAGAATTAAAAAAGCTCAATCTCATCGAGTAGTTTGAAATATAAGCTGTCATAATAATTCATGCAAACGATGTGTTACGGATGGTAAGCTATTTATGCAAAATAGATGCTGTTTGGTGCACCACATTTGGGATTTTTTATCCGCAAAATATAGGTTTTCATTTCAACGGTTGTAGTTTGTTGTTAAGTTCGATATTATTAAAATTGGAAACAATAGAATATGTTTGTTGTGTCGTCTAAAGTACCTTTCAACTTAAGCCGAGTTGGATGTAGTTCTCAGTAGGTTAACTTTGGATGATAACGTTGTCTTTTACAAACACTATGCGTTAAATGCAATTACTTGTGCTGTATTTCTGAGGAATGTACGCCAGACTACTGAAAGAAATAACACTATATGATGAAAAGTATTCATTCGGTATGTACATTTCATTGTTACCAACAGAATATAATTAATCTTTATGAATTCAATAATTTAAACAAATGACAAAGCACAAATAAATATTCAAATAAAAACTAAATTTCAAAAATTATTAAGTGTAACGTGGTCATTTATGATGTTGCATTTAACAACAAAATAATATTATACTGTCCCATTTGTACCTAAAGAAATTTTTAGGCGTTCAAGCAAGTGTATGACAATTTTGTTGAAACAAAACTATAGTGGGATTCAATTTAACTTGCAGTTAATATAGATTGTCGTTTGTTTTTTCGAAACTTTCATTTTGACAATGATTTATTTCCAAAGTTCAACATTATCTTGCCTCTAGTACTCTACAACAAATCCATAATAATTCAAAATTTGTTGTATTATAATAAGCTGTACTTCATTTTGCTTGCTGATATGCTGAGCAAAATTTAATATCTATTTATGTGGACTATAGAGATCTAAACTAATCACTCATTTTCATATTCAGACAAGTTCCAGTTCTAGAATACAATAACGCTGAACTGACGAAATTTTTTGTATTCATCCTTAAAAATGCCGGACACGATTTGTACATAGATTTTGTTAGATCTTACGTTGGTCAAGTTGAAGCACATAATTTTATTCTTAATTTGCATTTTATGAAATAAATTGGGTTTTACTATATCTTATTTTCTTCGCCTGGCGAATTGGCGGGCATTTACGTGTGCCTTGTTGAAACTATAAGAATGCACAATATTCTACAACACGGCTTCAGTTGTGTCTACATACTTGAGACTGAGCAACAATCAAATTTAGTGTCCCTTTTACAATTACATACAGTTGGTTATTTAAAACTGCAGTTATAATTTAACATTTTTATGACCCAAAATTGTTTCATTTTGTCGGTAAGACTGTAACTGTTTGTTTGCTGTTTGTGTTATTACTATTGCCCAAGTTAATTGTAGCATTGCTAGTCAACAAGGTAAAAATAAAGTCAATAAATCTTGTTGAAAAGATAATGTTTACCTCTATTTGAAATTACACATATAAATAAGTTTAAATTATATGCAAATTGTTCTATTGTTCAATTATTATATCTTTTGATTTCGAAAGGCGAGGGACGGGCTTATTTTAAAATGAAGATATTTCTCGCAAAGAAGGTTGGTGTTACCTTTTCCCAGAAATCAAGTCATATACGAGTACAGGCACAAACAGACTCCAATGTCCCTGGATCTCAGTGTGAAAGATTGGAGATTGGCAGGTGGGCATCAATCCCGGTCAATTTCTCCCCGGAGGACGATAACCAACATGAACAAGTAACGATGTTAAAGGAACAGCTGGCCCAACATTTTGCTAGGTTTGATAAGATATTCTTTACTATTTTTTGTTTTTGTTTAAAATAATGTTCAAAGGACTTCAAGTGTTGCCATGCTCATTTGCTGAAAAAATTTACATTCATGAATTATTAGAGATCCTAACTATGTGAGGCTACAGGAGCATGCCAAAGAATCTTGGAAAATTCAAATCTGCTTGAGTGTTGACGATAAAACTCCAGGAAACAGCGGTGTTTCCAATGTATCGGACCCTAAAGTATGGATCGAAGTCCATGATAAATTTTCTACACGGGAGGTTTTGAAAGGGCTTCGTCGGATTTACGGAGACGAGCTAAGAATGACTGTGTTGGTAGAAAACTTTATTGATACGTTCCAAAGGGGCAACAGGGTTGCGCTGCTGCAAATGAGACTTACGGGTAAATAAATGACAAAACGTTTGCTTTTATACATTAATTGTAATGCATTCCTTACCGTAAACTATTTAAAACGATTGCTGACTTATTTACCTTATTTTGTTTTTCATAATAACTCGACAACGTTCAACCATTAGAAGAGAACATTGTAAATTTTACGTATCAGGATTCTCCATACTGTCTTCGAACTGAGATACCTATCAGTGGGAAAATAGGCTTGGATGAGTGGAAGCAGAGTACCAACAAAGGTAGATGGGCAGCGTGTGTTACAGTTACAGCGGTGGTTCCCGACAACATCAGTTTTGCCCGACCAATTAAAGACAGCTGGAGCATGAACAAAAAATTATTACTGGACCAACTTTGTACGGATGCGACAATAGTAGCTCAGAATGGAGTTGGCGTCAACTGTCACAAAGTCTTTCTTTCAGTTCACAGTCCAGTTTTAGCGACCATGTTTCAAACGGCCATGCAAGAGTCGCAAAGCAACACTGTGGAAATGCCGGACATGACTGAGGCCAGCGTTCGGGCGTTCCTTGATTTCATATACTGCTGGGGTACACACGACGCTGAGCGTAATTCTCAAATTTGCGTCGAGCTGCTTGCTGCAGGGCACAAGTACCACATTCGCCAGCTGCAGAATCGCATGGAGCAAATTCTGTTGTGCAAGAACAACGATTGGTATGAGGTTGACGTGACTGTGAAACTTTTCCTCTTTTCCAGAAAGATACCAAATGGAGACCAATTAAAAAGAAAGACCATTCAGGTCTTGAAAACGTATGTCAATTTTGAAATTGTGAAATTCAAGGCCAATTATTCATACCAATTATTTAGTGTCAATGACAATCCACAGCTAAAATGAATTCTGTGTCTTTATTGTAGGAAGCAAACTAGCTTGAAGAGGTCCCCTGCCTACAGACGAGTATTTACCAGTGATCCAGACGCCGCAATGGATCTTTGTACCAACGCCTTCGCTGTCTGATTACATCTAATACTTCGGGTCGGTTCAATTAATTTCTAGTCAATTTGAAAACATGAAATAACGCTGTGAAAGTTGCAGTTCTTTGACGTCTCTGACTTGTTATTGATTAATCGGAAAATTAAACTTTGTGTCTTATTATTG
>JAHZNB010003888.1:0-75656 GCA_027744295.1 Callyntrura guangdongensis
GACAGACAGACAAATACGCTAATCTCAATGATCCAATGAAATATCTTTCATCTGCGTAATAAAAACACAGGAGCGAGGAGTTTCAAGCACTTTAGAGTGGTCGGTCGGAGGTCTACGTTTGCGCGATTGCTCTTTTATTATTCACGATACCCGACAATTCCATTACGAAGATTGAAACGTTTGTTTTTGACAAAGTGCCACCCACATTACTTAGACAGATCACTTTCTTCTCAGCTGCAGCTTGGCAAAAATGCCACTGCCACTCTAAGCAGTAAAATTATCCCAGTAATCCAAGTAGACGGATTTATACCTGGTTTTTGTTGACGCAGGACACGTTTTCAGATTGATAGTACAATCAATTTAAACCCACTTTCGGTGGATAATAAAAAAAATCCTAGAATAATACAATCATGTTCATACCTGCTTTTAACAAACACAGTAAAACTATCCGTTCGAAAAGGAACTACGTGTAATACAAAATGACGAAAAATAGAACAAGGTGATGATGAATTAACTAGATGAGCTGTGCAAGTTCATTAATCTTTTTGAAATGTAAAATGCCTGGGAAAATAGCGGAGTACTACGTAACACGAATGATAACCAAGTAGTGTGAAATAATGAACATAAAACTACAAGTCTATTATATTCTCTGCCTTTTGAATTTTGTAGCTGAGAGCGATCGCCGCTGTTACTATTCTGGTGACGACGATGATGATTGTATATGTGTGCATAAATATGTGCCAGGGCTTTTCTTTCACAAAAGAAAATGATAATGATGAGTCGGTTCAAAAGATGGTGAAATGAAATAAGGCAACAGTATGGAAGTGATGATTATGCAGTGCTAAAGCATGTAGAGGTAGTATACATCTTTTGTACTTGCACTACATTCCTTCGTTGTTATTTTCTGGCGTCTTTGTAAATACGCGTTTCTTTGCGCTTCGAAACTAGTTGAAAATGCCACATCTTCTAGAGATCATTATAGCATTCTGTATCACTACTGCTTTCATCTTATCGTCTTTCCTTCTGCTTTTTAAGTGTAAGTACACTTCTTGGTCTCCTTTTCTTTTGGGATGCACTTAGCCACACACTGGCTGGGTGCCTCTTTGTGCTGGCATTCAAGGAACCGTGAATCCAGTGCACGAAGGCATATGTGCGCTCGGTTACTGCGTGCACATGGACAATTAGATGAGACGTTATAATGATCTAGCAACTTTCATTACCAACCTACGGTCTGTTTGATAAAATAATGATGTATGTTTATGTCCCTAAGGAAACATGGAATTATCTGCTTCAAAAACCTTGTACATACCACTACAACAAGTACACAAATGCATCAAGGCACAAAGATATGGATGGTGGATAGTTACTAAATTTAAAAAATGATGTCAATAACGCATGACTACACTACAGGTATATGGCAAGATGCGGAGTTTGAATCGCCGTTATTTACATTTAAATTACATAAAAGTTTGACTGAAATAAAAAGAAGGGGTTGGTAAACAAATATGTTATACAATACCAAATTGTGTCTCAAAACCTGTTTTTTGCACAGACGAGACATGTATGTTATAACATGGCACAAGTTTCAATTCTTGCCGAAATTTTCGCTAAAAAATCGATCATCTTCTGTTCTAAAAATTGACTTGACATAACACCGTATAATGCTGTTTAAAGGCGTTTACATATTACACATATCCTGAGAAAGAAGACATTTGATGAGCAAGCCGAAACCACATAAAAAGTGAAAATGCTTTGATTCAATTGTTGTACTTGAGTGAAACGTGTACAAAACATTTCTAGCGTGGTGCAAAGGCTAGGTATATAGTTACCGCAAACAGAGCTATTATATATGGAAACTGTGTCTATAATTATACTACCGGTAATATGATTGATACAAATTTGAATATTGTGCAATCATGTACGAATATCGAACTGGTTCTCTCTACCTTACAATTTCCAGGAAGCGTCGTTTTCAATTCTCTGTACTCAAACCAACTGAAAGGCAATGAAGCGAACAACGGAAAACGATGCCTAGCGATACCAGTTTTAACACCGAAAATTCTTGGTTGTTCACGCTCTGCAGAGGCAAGTGCAGGGAAAGGCACGTATCTAGTTCCTACTGATTTCGATTCCTCCAAATTTCTTTTCCTTGTGTAATATACACTGCATATAGAACTTAGGCTGGAAACAAAATCTACGTATGTAAAAGGAGAAAGCGAAAAATAGCGCGAGAAAAAAACGACTAAGAAAATGGGGGAGAAAAGAGCGTACACAGGAGAATGGGACACAATTGAACGACAAAAAATGAAAGAATCTTCGTATATAATGTTCACCAGGGTTTCGAAAAAAAAACTCAGCAGCGAGTTGTTTCCCTCTGTCTTCTAGTTGGATTGTTGGTGGAAATGGAACAGCAGCAAAGCAGGGCACACATTTGAGCACACACTATACGAAAAGACGATGTGTGTGTAGATGATAGAGAGCTACCAAGAAAGAAAAATACATACTAGCAGGCAGAAGTAGAAGTTGACGGCGACGTTACTGCTGTGAGGAGAAAACATATATTCATTCCATCGCTACTACTACTACAGCTACTACTACTATAACTCCTACTGCTACTTATTCTACAGCTGTTCTTATTAAAGGAAGTGAAGTTGTCTCTTTTGAGCACACAACCAACCAACCGACCTCTACCATCACTCCATAATATATACATAGAAAAATATTCTTCTGCTACAACAGCCAAAATTCCTTCTTCCTCGGATTGACGTCACATTCTCTAGATTAGCATTATCATCATCGCACATGGAAGTTCAAACTTAAAACTGCGGCTCGGCTGCAGCTCTTATACTGCCTTCCATCGTAGTTGTACATATAGTATAACTATTTCGTTTCATTCTCTAATCGTGCTAGTAGTAGTAGTAGTCTTTCGTAAACAGCTAGCACAATGTTTTTATTTTCCTCTAACCATTCCAAACAAACACACGGTAGGAGTTCACATAACGGAACGCACAATTTTTTCTGTTTTTTAAAGAAACTGCCAACATTTTTGTTTTCTTGTTCGGTTAGGTTATGTTAGGTACGGTTAGGTTCGGTAAGAATCGGTAAAAATTCAAGCAAACAAAGAAAACATAAATGTTGGCAGAATTTTCCTTTTAAAAAAGTTAGAAAAATTCGTGCGTCCCGTTATGTGTGCTCCAACCCACACTCACAAATACGTACACGATCGCCAATCCTCCCTTCCCACTTGCCTTTTTTGCTCCTCTTTTTTGGATCACAAAAACACTGCCACGACAAGGACTACTAACATTACAACTAATGCTACTGCCAGTGACCACATAATCATATTCGTTTCTCTATTCCGGTTTCTCGTTACTTTTTTATACTTTTGCCATTGGTAACATTTCTGTTACTTTTTTGCTGACTGTCTGTTAACTTTAAGAGACTAGAGTATTTTTCTTTTTTTGCGGGAGGAGAGCGCTGATTATCATGGTTTTTTTGTTTTCGTTTTTTCGACCAGAGACCAATTTCACCAAAAGTAATAGACGTAGTTGTGATAGTGGTCCCGTACCTAGGATTCCAAATGCCATATATTATTATTATTTATTTCCGTTTCGTTCCCAGTATTTGCCACTCTCTCGTCGATCTTCCTCAATGTTTATCTTGCGTTTATTTTGAAACTTTAGTTTTTTTCTTTTTCCTTGTGTTTTTAAGTTTGCGTTGTCCCAATATTCTTTAATACTAGTACATTTTGATATTCAAGGCGTCTCAACATGTTGGTTGCTTAAAACGCTCAAACTAATTTTAGTCAAACTACGAAAACGATTTAGAGAAAATGCTAAAACGAGGACGACTGAATATTGGCTTGTGGTCGTCCACGATCACAAATCGCGTTTTCATTTACACAACGGCATGCATATAGTCAATTTCCTCTGGTGAGACGGCGAAATAGGCATACAATGGGATATTAGCTGTTAACTTTTTGGCTTGCGGTTTCTGTCAGAGCAACTGCATAAATAGTTAGTGACGTCGACGCTACCAAAAAGCAAAGGAAAACTGGACACTTTTTCCTGTATTTTCTTCCTTTTCTCACGGCGTAGCAACACCTACGAATTGAAACAGTGAACTGTTGTCGGTGGAATAATATGATTTTGGTGGACGCAAAACACAATACACTTATCCCATTTACCTTTCTTCTCTGTACTGCTTTAATACGATGCGTCCTTTATGTATATCTACCGGAGGGTATTTTTCCTCGCCGTCGCAGCCAGCATTTAGTTCCCTTTCCAACTCCTCTCGTTTTTTGGTCTGTGACGTGTTTTACTCATAAAACGACTGACTAGTCTGGCTTTAAAATGATAAATACATTTTGTTATGGAGTAATGTGGCACACCAGCACCACACTTTCAACTTTCTACAACTTTTTCTCCGCTCCCCGTCTGTCCATTCCCCTTTCCTTGAAAAAAAGAGCCTGCACGAGTGTAACTTAACCCTGGTGCTCACACTCACACCGAGTTCAACTTCAGTTTACGTGGACACCATGACTTTGGCTAAATTTCCGTCCTATTTTCAGCCTAACTAGTTTGTTGAATCTTCCACAATAATAAAAATGTCCGCCGGCCTTTTATTATATTGTGTATTGCATGTTCGGCTTTCTCAGGCGGATACATGTGCAGCGGTGCATAAATTCACTAAGCGGTAGAATAATAATAATAAAATAATATAATAGTAGTAGAATGGCATTTTTCAGAGGCTACCTCTTATCCCCGCTTCTCTTGTAGCCTCCAGACAAGCAACCATCAGAAATAAATGGGTTTAGTCGTCACTGTCGCATCACCATACAAAAAGGGTTCTTGCTTCTTTTTTTTCATTTTTCGTTGTTGCTTGTTCATTTTTTTGCCTCTTTGCCGAATAGCATTTCATAAAAAATTCTATTGTTTGTTCCTATTATTTCTATTATTATTATTATACTACACCATGTATGCTAACTCAACTACGAGGTTGCCGGCTTTCACTATAAAATGTATCATCAGCCGCAGTAACAACCGAGGAATGTCTATACATCTATTACATGTGTGCTCAGATGCTCCATGGCACAGTAACATCCTCCCTGTCCGTAGTTATCTACTGAAGACAATACACCAAACCGCAAACCATTTTCCTTTCGCCATTTTTCTTTCTTCTCCAGATCTTATGCCTTCAAACGAAAATAATGTAAAACCACTTTACATGAAATAAACCGCAAACAAGCGGTGGCTAAAAGTAGCGGTATGTTACTGGGTCTGAGTTTAAAAAAAAAACAGGTTCACGCACGGTAACTAAGCAGCGAAACGGCTCCGTAAAACAAGTGTGCCAACGAAAAACCAACATAATTGTCTCAACGTTGATCTTGAATTTAACAAGTTGTAGACGCAGATGTAGCTTACGCAGTATATGTGTAGGTAATAATAGAATTACTAAATTCTAAGTCTGGAATGAATTACCCAGTCTTTTTGCCATAATGCCAAACCAGAGGGTCCTTCTCAAAGGATCTAACAAGCAGGTTATTATCTAGACAAGATGAAACAGAGTTGTACGAAGAAGAGAAATCAAAACGTCATTTCTCCTTTGTTAGCCAGCCCACACAAGTTTACATCTCCTTTTGCTTTCTTGTAATGTTAAATCAATGTAGGTAGCTTTTGCCGAGAAACTTTACAAGACGAAAACTTTGTGGGAAGTTTTTCGAATAAAAATTGGTCGTTCCGCCAGAGGGTTATGTATATCATAGACACGGACAGACGGTATTGCTAATATTTTCTTTAGGCAGCTAGACCTTTTTATCATTGCCAGTGGTTGTAAAATATGGAGATGTTACAGTTGTTAATACCCGTTTTTTCGAATCTAACCCGAATACACCCTGATCGACTTTTCAAGGAGAACGAGTTTCTTCATTTTCAAAAATACAACATCAAAGTAGGCATTCACAAACAACATCTCAAAGTTATTCTCTCTGTATCTCAGCAGCACTTACCAAAATCTCGGTTGTGTGGCAGCGAAAAATGGAACAGAACACGCAAAATGTTTCCAGGTCATTCCAAAATACGAAGAGAAAATAGAAGTGTCCCGATGCAATAATGCTATAATATACATACATTTTCTCGTTTTCCCTCTTTTATCGCGACATCATCAACATCTCTCGTGTTTTGTATGTAAGAGATTTCACCTTTTTCATGATATTTTTCTGGGACATGTGAAAAAGAGGACATGTATTCAAACATAGAGACGCGAGCACAAGAACAAACTACACGACATACACCCAAAGCCAAAAGCAACAGACATTTTTTCCCTTTTTTCCTTCTTGTCATGTTTGCATTAAAAAAAAGAAAACCAATCCATTTCTGTGTAGAAGTGGTAGTAGTAGTAGTGGTGGTAATAGAAGTAGTAGCAGGGCTTGCACTGACGACTCAGCGTCCGCGTGAGAATAAAGAAAGACAGAGTGAAAGTGTCTAGAAAAAGTTGACGATGAAGTTTGTTTGGTGTACATTTTCAATGATTTGTTATTGTTGAAGATGATGGTTTTGTTACCGTCGTCCTTATTGTTGCTGCCGGTGTGGTGGTAGAGCGGCGGAAAGTAGAAAGCCAGTGCTCGCAGTATTCTTCCTTGTTGGTTTGTTGTAGTAACATCTATAATCTAAAAGCTCTTTTCGGGCAGTAGCACAGCAAAAGTAGACTTCGTGTGTGGTAGCGCGGTGGCATCAAAAGAAGCAATTATTATTGCCTTTTCCCTTCGTTCAGTCAGCTTAGCTTTAGTATCGTTTTTGGTAAGAGAAGCTAGTTTTTGCTTTGATGTGCACACTTTAAAAGAAGCCATTAACTTATGCATTATGTACTTGCACGTAGTTATAGCGACAGCGTGCCATCACCAATGCTGGTGCTATCATCATCGTTATCATGACCACGGAAAGCCGATGCGGCCGTTGTTCGGTATATGAGAGCGACAACAAGAAAACTTGGGTATTCATTTGTGTTTGTTTTACCTATGTGGGGGAAAAGTATTTTTCATTCACGATATACACTGATTCAACTCCATAATTAAGTTATTTGGATAAAACAATGTTTATATTTTGTCTATTTATGTAATTCAGGGACCTAGGTTCAATTTTAAATAAGCAGTCTCCCATATTAAAGTAAAAAATAGACATAAACGTCTATAAAATATTTAATACATCAGCCATGAAGTTAGAGTAATCGATATCTACAATAAATTTCATTATGTAACAAATATAATAACACGACATTATTTACATGGTTATTTAGAAACAATGTTTCGTGAAGCTTTACCGTAATATATTAATATATAATGCAGAAGGAATGTCATTTGTAAAATGTAACATAGTGCATGCTATATGTATATTTTTAACTTATACATAAGATTTTGTACTCCCTATACGTAATCAAGTTTGAATCCTAAGTTGGAAAGAAGACAACCAATGAGTTCAAGCTGAGTCAGTGTGTAGTGGTGCCCATTAAATAATAAATGTCGGTCTTATATGAAAACACTTCTCGTTTCCACTCTCCGTCGTTGTGTGTCTCCTTTTTCTCGTAATCGAATTTCTTGGAAAGGCATAGAGAATCGTGTACTACAAAGTTGATCCTGTTTTTAACACAACTTGTCAGAATCAGAACATAATTTTCATGCCTTACGATCACCCAGAATAATTTCCTTTCGTATTAAATGTGTTACAGGCAGTCGTATAAATGAAAATCGAAAATGGATGTAATGGTTTGTTTATAGACTTGTCATATTTAAAAAATAATTCACTCCGATTTTCTATCTGACATGAATGCAGAGACAGTGAAATGTGAACATGTATATAAATTAATTGGGTAGTCAAATAACGACCATGTTCTCTTATTTAGGATTTTAGTGTTCGTTGTATTAGCCAATCAATAAGAAGATTAGGCAATAGGAAACTTGGACATTGTCTCATGTCCAGTTAGTCTGTGTTTGTTCAAGTCATGATTCTATAGTGTACCTCGACGGACAAATGGCGCCAATTATGTAGTTATCCTCGAATTTTCGAAAACAAACAATAAACGACCCAAGCGAATACAAAAGTTGAATTGCCTCACTAACGTGGAAACGTACGGAAAAGTAAGAGTAAACGAACTAGTGAAAACCTACACTTATTTTCTTTCCCACACGAATCACTGAAACTGTATAAAAATCAAAATAACACATCTGAAAAGCAAAGTTTTACAGTTCCCGGACTTCTTTCTGCGAACAATCTCAAACCTTCAACAGTAGTATGAAAACTACCCTTTCCAGACATTATGCCTCTTACTTTATCAAATATTTTTCAAAACGGCGTTCACACACACATTAAATAAATAACATAACACTTTAAAATAATTTATTTGAAATTATGTGTATTATGTCTAATCCACAACTTCTTTAAGAGCACAAACGTATCATGAAAATCAGAAAAGACGATCTCGTAATCCAACCACACATTAATGTATGTAATGAATGTTCGAAATATGTAAAAACGTAAGTATGTATTCTAACGTTTACAAAATAACTGAATCATTTTTGCGATTAGACGCCGTTTTGAAAAATATTGGATAAAGTAAGAGTCATAGTGTCTGGAAAGGGTAGTTTTCATACTACCATTGGAGGTTTGAGATTGTTCGCAGAAAGAAGCCCGGGGACTGTATGTCTCTATCGTCCTTGGAAAATCATTTTTAGAGGCTTGTGATCATATAAAAAATAAACAAATAAACCATTCAAATGATGTCGAAAGGATCATTTGATACATTGTAGTAATAATGATGGTAAACAATGCTTGACCTATGGTGACCTCTGGAGTTTACAGGGGTCATTTATTTCGAATAAAAAAGATATTGCAGTTTTGGTGCGTAAGAAGTACCTATATACCGAGTTTCCGCTCATTTGAACGTGGTTGAACTTTGACCCTTTGACCTCCCCGTTGACCCCCAAAAAGGGGGTCAGAGACATTTCATATTGACATATCTTTAGCCTTTGTCATTTTTAGTCGATAGTTTAAAACCCCATTCCAAAAGGATTAACCGTTTCGGAGTTATAGGCTAAACGACAATTGACTTTTAGGGACCTCTGGAGGTCACAGGGGTAATCCATCCATATTGATCGAAAATTGGTGGTATACTATTTTAAGTACATAAGAGGTACCCATATACCGGGTTTGAGTTAATTTGGACGATGTTGAACTTTGACCCTCTGTTGACCCCCAGGGGGTTGACTCTATGTGCCCATCTTCAAACTTGACCGAGCTATGGTCCATACGTATCTATTGACGGAAACAGAATTTGAAAGTTCGTTTCCCTTCAAAGTTAGAGTGTACACAAGAATTTGGTAACGGGAGGACGAGCGGACGGACGGAAGGATCAGACACGACAACCATTTTTATAAAGGATTTAAATGATCCTTAATAAATAATAGCAAAAAGTTCCTTCGTCTAACATTATCCGAGCAGGACACATTACATATAAATATATGATAAAAAACTCAAGCAGAAAAATTATTTATTTTAGTAAACAGGCCCTACGCGTAATGGAAAGTAAATAGAGGGCAGATGAAAGGAAAGAATCACACAAGGAGATAAATAAATTCGTAATATTATCTTGATTCTTGTTTCTCCGTCGTATATACAACATTATGAAGTTGTTCGTACATAAAATCCTCGCTACTGCTCAATTTTATCTATTCGCTAAAAGCCCCAACTTTTTCGCAAAACTCGATTTCATCAAAGAATCCGCCGGGTTGCAGAAGACCCTGTTCCAAGCTCTCATTCACTTCTTTTGTAAATAATTTCAGTAAAAATCAGAATCAGCAAATGAAGAAAAGAGACGGGGAGAATGAGGGGGAGGAAAAAAGTATACGTAGGAAGCAGTCGAGCCTGGAGATGGTTTTAGTGGCTATTTAATAGGAAATTGGTGGTGGTGGCGGTGGTACACGATAAAAGTACCGTAATAAAACTACAGTATTGCCTGCAGTATCTCGTAAAAAAGGCATGGGGCGATGGAATGGAGCTCCTGATGAAAAAAAGTAAATGAATGGGAGTAATAAAATGTAGATGACCTTTTATAATAAAAATGCTCATTTTCTGTGTAATTTTTACTGTTATACTTATTTTTCTTCTACTTTAACAGCTTTTATTAGCCTTTTTTGTGTTCCTGACTGTGCATTGTAGACGTATTGATCATAGAAGAGGTAATAATAATAGCTATGGCAATTGTCATAGTTATAATAAAAAAAAGGAAATTTTATATCCTACCTTATTTCCTTCCATAATCATTCCTTTTTTAGCAGTGCGACGGAGTCTTAATCGCCGCCGCTGTGGAGGCAGACTTTTTAGAAAACAGGATCAACTGAGGACCTTTATAGTGCGTCGTGGTGGGTTAGTTGGCATTTTTTGATTATTAAACGTTATCCAGAAGCAGCAACAGCAATATAACATTTATGTTGCATCGTACACCGCACTTTCACCCAACAAAACAGGAGCGTTTCAACATAAACTACTTCACAAGCAAGCGCGTGCCTTGCGTGGTTCATGCGGTGTACCTATATACGGTTATAAAAGTCTCACAGGTACTTTTACCCAGTTTCATAATTTTCATTCTATGAGACAAAATATATGACCGCTAAAATACACCACCCTGCCATAAACTATCGTCGAGTAACCAAAAATACTGTAAATGACTGTAAAAATACAGCAAAGTTGTAAATGTACGATGTAACTTGGACAAAACTACGTAGCACTAATCCATTAGCACTGTGGACACTTTCTTTTTATTTCTGTCGTCCGTCACTCATAAAGTAACTGGTGCGATGATTTCTCTCTCGAATAATTAAGGTACAAGTTACGATTAAATATTATGCTTTCTAATAAAGTATTTTTATCTGGCGTCCGATTTGTACAAAAATCACAACATGTCTGTGTCTGTATTGCGTGAAATATATGCAGATGCAGAGTTGTGTGTGTGTGTGTAAAAATGGAATACAATAAACGGACTCCATAATTGATAATGTAAAAAATGTCTCAATAATGCATTCTTCACTACTACTAGTTGGATACTATCAGTACTACGTTGTACAACTAACAACGCTGTATCGTCTTTATCAAAAACACGTGCTTGTGGTTGTCGTCGTTAGCTTATGTGAATCTTTTGGCAATAACAATCCAACAAATATGTATAAACTTCCCGGTGCCACAATGTTTCTTTTTAACCAACCTACGTTTACACACTTGGCTAACGGAATACCATGTCGGTAGATGTGTAGGCATTTATTTTAAATAAATCAAACTGTCTAAAACGGAAAATCAAAACAAAATACGTAAACATCGAGAAGACAAGAATATCGAGGAGAAGCTGTAACAGCGTTCTATAACGTATACCTAGTTATCGTTTGTACACATTTGCTTACAATCAAGCCCAAGTCATCATAAAAACTGTGCAGGTCTAACAAAGAACATGTAAATGTCCCACAGGTATATAATGTGATATGCCGGCGGGAAGCAGGAAGAGACATTTCCTGCCATTAAATTGAAATAACTTTCTCTTCAAAACCGAAAAAAAATTCTAGCGAGTAGCTACGTTAGGACAGTCTAAATCTAAATGCCTACCTACCTATGTAGCGAGATATGAATTTTCTTTACACAACAAAAGAGAGTCTAGCACGTATGCTAAATATAACATAGGAGTTTGCAAAAGCTTTTAATAATACGCATCATAATAATACGTGGAGAGCGTACAATTTAACCATTTCCTTTAAAAACCGGATATATGGACATAATCCAGAACTCTATGGCCGGATAGTATAATAAATAAAATAGCAAGAAAGGTTTAACCTTAACCCTCCCCCCACCCCCTAAAATTTCTCTCTCTGTTCCTCGTCGAATCAACTTTTGCGACGATAAATAAAGCTTAATACAAAAATATTTTGGCTTAGATCTCCGTATATTATTGTACCACTCACGTCATCGTCGTCATCATACAAGCCTAAAACATTAGTTGAATTGTCCGCCTAATAACTTGCTTGCATTTGAAATTCAGTAACGTGCCTCACAAAGCGTGCATATCCCCCTTTAAAACTGTTTTGCTTGGTTTTGGTCAACGAGCAATTTAAACTTTATATTATCTTGTTACTGCTCTGTGCAACATCACATTTTTGAACGTGCATATTATTGGCCATGCCCGTTTGGCACCATTCCAAAAAGAAAATACGCTATTTGTTGTGCCTACTTATTGTACACGACCGTCGCGTAGGTCGGTAGGTAAGCTCGATAGTTAGTAGTCAACGTTCTCTCTGAGAGCTCTCTGTTGTTGTCTGTGCGACAGCGAATTTTTTTCTATTTCGTAGCAGCAACCTTCACACACACATTCAAGTGCATGCAATCCCCCCAGAAACAACTGCGAAAGGTGTTACTCAAAACCACATTTGCAATTTTTTACAGCTTTGAGAAATGAATGTAGTAGAATCTCCTGTAAAAATCAACTTGTTAAAGTGGAATCAAATTTTCAGTTAGTGAAAGTCTCTCACAATGTCATAAAATTATTAAAGATGCCGCTTTCTTTACCAGTTACGCATTCATTCAGTGTAGTTACCAGAAAATATAAAAATTCATGGCTAAATAGAACGTAACATGTTTACGGAAAGACTCCGTCGTAGTAACAGGAGCATTACCTGAGCCAAAAGCGTTGACAGCCAATTGTTGACTGACTGAAATTTAATATGGAAGTAACGGCTACATACAGAAAATGCGATGTGAAACGGAAATAATCTTTGGAAAAAAATCCGGGTTTAATATAGACATGAAAAATGACCGTACAGCATCATGTGTGTGTGTAGGCTTTCATGGAGGCAAGGCACGAGCAAACACTGATGTAAGAGACCCGCCTCATGAAATATTGTTTTACTACAACCCGGCGAACATTCAAATTTGCAGCAGCGTAAATTCTACTCGACAGTGCCTAGATCCCAGATATGTAACGAGATTCCTACAGTCCGTGTAACTTGCAACTTTTTATTTTATCTAGGAACGGCCGTTTTGTATCAAACATTAGAGAAAAATGAAAGTTTTTTGTGTAGTTGTTTTGAGTTAGGTTGAATTTTATCGCAAAAAAAATCGTGGAATTGATGCGGGGGGTTATGGTTATAGCGTAAATTTATACTTTAGTTTCATATGCATAAAAATGTCACTCTGAAACTAATAATAATATTAGTAATAATTGAATGTAGCTGATAATGATGACGATGACGACTACGATAATCATATTGATCGTCCTGATTCCTTAAAGCAGTATTATCAAAATATTCATTCATTACAATTTCTACTGTGATTTTTATTTCGCATTCATTTTCTTGCTGGAAAATAACCAACAACTAAAGTAACAGCTGTAAATGCTAATGGAAAGCGGCTTGACGTTTGATAACGTTTCAGTAAGATAAGCCCCTTTCAGCAAGGAAGAAAGTATAGAGACGCGCCCCTTTTTGTATCCACGTTATATACTAAGGGTATACTAAATTACATGCTGAATTATGTATGAACTCCCTACAGCTGATGTCAATGTCCATCACACCATTACATAATACACTTATATGACATTGCATTGCATCCTCAATTTCATTTTCATGAAAAATAAAATCGGCCTGCTTTGACATGTGACGTGACTTGACTTGACGCTACATCAAGTTATATTATTCATAAATTCAGTATTTTAACATTAATATAATCTTTGGAAGGCCATACTCAACTTTTGCGTCTTGAAATAAATATTACCCTTGTGCAACTTTTCTCTCCCTTTCGCTCTGCCAAAAGCATCACACAAAAACATTTTTGTGTCAGGAAAAGACTGAGGACGACGAGACGTGTTACCAGAACAGATACCTAATCATCAAAGTATTTGTGTCTTGGTAAAAATGCACGTCTACGACACAAAAATGTGTTCATTTAAGAAGAATGTAAGTATCATGGAGAAAATTGAATTTAAGTAGGCGCTTTTGTCAATGTATGGTATAAAAATGCCTTCCTCGAAAATGAGTCTAGACAATTGGCACGGCATACTCCGTAGAAACTCGTTAGCGCACTTTAAATTTTTTCTATTTTGGAATCAAAGGGGCAACGTTAGACACACCGCGACTTATTTTCAACTTTTTCATTATTTCTTTGATTTCAATTTATTTACATTGTTTTGTTTTGTAGTTTTTTACTCACAAGCTTGTAGGGTATAATGACGCATAATTTCGGGTTTTTCGCTAAATTTCATGCTATACTTGGACACGCTCTAACACTCACTTACTACTACATGGACATTTACTATCATTTCGGCAAAGGCAACACAAGGCCCCATCAAAAACAACTCATTTTTATTATTACATACGTCATCTTTTGCTGCTCATATTATACCGCAATGCAATGTACATAAAATGCAGGTTTCTATCTATTGCGTACATCTAACGGAAGAAAAAGCTTGTTCGTGTAGAGAAACACTGGGTGAAATCGAAATGTTTCTAAAACTGTAGAAATATCCTCGAACTTAAATGTGACAATTGATACGCAGCTGAAACTGGCTTTGTAAATGTAAACAAAAATAAAGGCGATACAAACAGCTCATGTTCTGGGAAGGTAACTGAATTGTCATAAAAAGTTTTACTCTTATTGTATTACAACGCAGCCATAAGATACCTTGGTTTAATTCATTCTGTATAACGGGAACGGTATAATGTGTACTTGTAATGCTACTAACCTTCTGCCTCGTTTGATAAAAAAAACTACCAAGCAAGTTATAAAAAATGCAGGTTTGGAACGATCCTTAACGGGGGTAATATGCAGGATCGGAGATGGACAAACAGACAAACACACGTAACTTGTAAGGGACTAGAATGTACTTTCCGTTTTGTCATAAATTGTACGTGGCTGAATATGTGTGTGGCTGCATACAAGAAAATGATTATATACTATCATCATACTTAGTACGTGCTTGTTCTCTGGCAAGAACTCACTCTGCCTTTTACAAGTAGTGGCTGATCTGGAAAATTGCTTTACACACACTTTTATGCAGGCAGCAGCCTGGTGTTTTCCTCTCTTTTGACGTCATAAAGTATCGGGCAATAAAATACGTGAACAGGCACAAAACCAAGAATTTTTCGCAAGAGAATCGGAGAGAGAGAAACAGACTTTACCAGTGAAAAGGCAGCGCACATGGGAGAAATGCTCGCTTTGTTTATTATGGGATCACTCTAATGCCGCATCACAAACTCTTTCTTCAGAAACTCCACAGGATTTTTCAATGCTTGTTTTTTTTTCTTCGTAAAAAATATTACACAATCTCTGGCCTCTTGATTTGCAAAACTATTCATTACGGTAAGTGAGTCTTATTATGCAATGGTGCACACCACTAGGTGTGAGCAGGCGCTTCTCTTTTTATACTGGAACGTCATACAATGTACCCTTGCAAGTTATACTTTTGTGGGTCATTGCCTCTCCCCCTGTTAGTAACTTTAATATACACGATTGCTTCTCCGAACAGTCTTATAAGCCATGCTAATCACGATCGCATCGTATTCAAGTCACATGTAATCAGTATCATAAAAAAATAATCATGTCAGTTTTAATCATCTCACCTTACATACTCGACCTCTACTTTCAATTCTGTTCCAGAAAAAGGAAAAAATATGTTTTTTATTATATCTATGATACATATTTTCTTACATGCCTCGGGTTACAAATAGTAATTTATAAAAAAAACGTATGTCCTGATATTCCAAGCAGTGCTGCTGCTGAGACAGATACCGAGATACCCCTATCCAAATAACCATGATGCTCTTTCTTTCTACGAAAGAAATGTATACAATCAATAGGGAATTTATTGTCTGGTGCTACTTTTATTCTTTATTCAGCTCTCCCCTGTCTTATTATTTCAACGTCAAGTTTAACGAAACGAACATGAACACACAGACACACACACCCGTCAATTTGATGTCCCTGTTGGCACGACTCTGGCTGGGAAAAAAGAGAAGGACAAGGCGAAAAGGAACTTAAGTTAAGTTTGCTATAGCAGCAGCATTGGCAATGGGGAAGTCTACCCACGAAAACGACAACGACGATGTCAGGAGAAAGGGCCACGATAGGATTGACAGTCTTGCCAACTGCCGTGCAACAATATCACATAAAATTCATAACACACACACACACACACCTATCATCGTACCATTTTCAGTATGCTCGGCACTTCCATATATACCAGTATAACTACATTATCAAACATTAGAATATTGCGTGACTGTTTTTTTATGAAACATTTACTACGTGCATTTATAAACCATTAGCGATATATAATCGGCAACAATTTTACACATTGTGACAAAAACATGGGACAAACAAGGTATTGGAGAGAGCGAGGAGAATGTAAGACTATTACCAATATGACTTACGTTCATACAAGCCAATGGAAAATGGAAAGATAGTATGTAGGAAACAGCTTGACAGAGCTACTACCTGAAGTAAACCTGCATAAAAATAGTTGACGAGAGACAGGTTTAATGTGATAAAATTTTTTTTTATATGGCAGCCCATCCTAAATACTGTCTTCAACTTCATTCCACTAAAAATTTGACAAGTCAATCAGATATAGTAGGACAAGAGAATGACAATGACAATAAAATAATGAACTACTATATGATTCCATCATCATTGCCAATGACTCCTCTCCAGTCGATAACGATCTACGTGTAAATCATATTTTGTCCACATGATTTGCAGTTAAATAAAAAACACGAAACTCATTTACCGCTGTCCACTTTCGTATTGCAGACTCATAAATGCATCTGCACGCAGGCTGCACTACCTACAGTGCACTTTGGAGTAATTTTGTCCCTCAAAAGTCCTCTAACTTACTACACTGGGGTGTATTGCTACGATCTTCAACTGAGACACAGTGTGCCTCCGAAGAGTTTACTAAAATAATATATGATGACAAAAAGGAACACCCAAAATCCTGTATAAGCTGCTTCCTTGTACCCATTCTCGTCAGTTTACTCTCATGCAAAAAAAAAGATTGCTTTCCCGCGACGATGCTGATTTGAGCGACTAAATATTACGTTTTGATACGAAAATGAAAGGAGCTTCAAGTGGTATCATAAATCGTACGGTATGATGTGCATAATAATGAGCTGTCTGACATTGCATGCTAATTGTAGTCCGTGTCTGTTTTTGGGCTTCCCTTCGTTGTGCTTGCACGATTTTAACGTCGTGTACTCCATAGGGTATTTAGTAGACAGGAGCAAAAGAAAAATGGGAAGAAGAACCAAACCCAGAGGATTACTATAATGAACTAATTAGTACGGGAGATTTAATTAAACAGAAAGGGAAAAGGGAAATACTAATCCGTTTTCCACTGTATGCATTTATAATAGAGACTACCTGAGTCCACGTCATACCTGGGACGCGTTGGGTAAAGAAAACTGGAAATAGTATCAACATCATGATTATAATAATATTTAGTTTGCAAAGCTGGTCATCATTAAAATAAACTTTCTCTTTTCTCTTTTCCAGGTTACAAGAAAATGAGCTCTTTTCACATTTTCTCCTCTGCTTTTTTCCTTACTAAGAACTGCAAACGACACAACTCTTTGTGAACAACATCATACTCAAAGAATTCCCAAGTTTTTTGGCTCTCTAGCATTTCCTGTCTTCTTCTGCAGCGCATAATATCGTCCTCATCATTATCCCATTCACATTTAGGAACAAAAGCATTTTTAAGATATGGTTTTCATGCTCCACTTGAAAATGATAATGAGACGAAGAAACGCAGAATAGCGCTGTGCTAGTCGTCGTCGTGATTATGGTGATGGTGACGACTACGAGGATAAGAATGATGTTGACTACAAGAACAATCACGGAAGAAAACAAACAACTCCCGATTTCCGTTTGCTAATTGCGAGTTTGCTGGTTTTGTTTTGTATTCAACCAAAATATATTCTTGTTTCGTGGAAACTGGAAATGTTTAGCAGATAAAAAAACTATCCAGATTCACTCTGTCAGCGTTATCCTATATAAACCTGGATATATTTATCAATCTGTCAATTTCTTTATTTTTCCATTAATACCTACCAGCAGAAAGATAACCCCATGTTTTTGGAGTAGTATAGATACATATCTACTATAACAGGATGTTGTTGTTTTGAGAGTGATGTTCTATTCGAAGCGTTAGCTACACCGGAATACTTATGCATGCCATATCAAAACCCGCATCTTTTACCCCTCCTGATTTTTTGTGCTTTCTCCTATCTCTTTTCTCCTAGTCAGCCTTTGTAATATACCCCATCCACAACAATCGCTTACTTGCGTTGCGTGTCCTGATTAAAAGGATATTACTATGATTATTATTACTACTTCGACTACTAGTTATACCACACTACATTATATCCAACACAACCAGGAGAACTATCAGTACCATTATAGTATCCCCACCCAGCTTTCCTCCACATCCGTCCTTCCTCTTTCTCTTCTTGTTTATTTTTCGTCTTCACTATCCTTTTTAGGAGATTGTATGGGCGAGTATAAATGTATGTGCCTGTGTACGTGTTTTGTGTGTCTAGCATGAAAATAGAATACTCTCCTGTTGTACTATCGTTCAACCATTTAATACGACTCGGTTAACATGGGAGCGAGAAAATAGAAAACGCTACACCATTAAGACTCTTCTACTTCTTCTTGGAAAGAAGTTATATGACTGTGATACAAGGCTCCAGCATCGTAGTCATCATCGCCATGCAATCTCGAGATTTTACCAAAAGATACCTCCATTTTCCTCTTGCACCAACCAACATCATTAGCCAAAAAGGAAGAAAAAACTAACTAGAGAGAGAGAAAGAGAGTAGAGAAAACTGAGAAAAGGGGGAATGAAGAGAAAACTTTGTTTTCGCCATTTCTCTCGTTTACTTTTTAACGATGGAAACGAAGGACGGACTTCACTTGTAATCTACCAGTAACATAGTACACAACAACATATACATATGCACTCACACTCACACACACACTTACACACTCGCCCCTCTCCTTTGATTTCCTTCTCACTAGCAACATAAACCAAGTAAACAACAAAAACTAAGCAACTTACCTATTTTCGCTTTCTTTTTCTAAGATGCGATCAAAATGATGAAGAGCGACAAAAAAAGAGAGAGAAGGAAGTTGGTAATTACATTGCAGTTTTGTTAAGAAAAGCACAGTCATATAAACAGGCTCATGTATCGTCATTAAATGACAGAAAAAAAAGACAAAGGCTTTGTATTACTGCTACAAGACAATCTGCTTTTCTCCGTTTTAAATAAACTAAGTTAAACTACCAGTAAAAAAGAACAGTAGCAAAGCAGAGAAAGAGAGCATGAAAAGATCACTACCACCGGCGCCATCACTATCATGATATTTCACGTTTGGTGGATTTAAAAAAAACTTGACTTGTTCCCACACAGTTTTTCACTCTCTTTTAAAGTTCCTCTGAAGGAACAAAGTTTCTCTTTTGTTGATAGTAAAAAAATGTCTGTAGCCGAAACTCGTTGCATACATAATATCCCTATAAACACCTAGGGGGAATGAAAGTATAGTTGAACCTCTGGTGGAGCGGTACTTGTTTCCACTTCACTGTTCCTGTATATTAAATTATTTATGCTCCTCTTGGAAGTTTTATTAGTTCTGCTTTTTATTCATTACTATCTTATCTACCTCAGCAAATTAACAAAGTCTTTCATTCCCCCATAGTAGTGTACACGTATTTCCATGGTATTCCCCAGGCACCAACTTTTGACACACACTGGTTCGCTGGTTCAGACATGAGAAAGCAGTTATAGAAAAAATATGTACCTAGTATAGATTTTTCTTTTAAGTTGCTATCGCATTTTTTAGTAGCAATATCAATTAAACTGTTATAAATTTTGTTTCCTTTCACATACTTTAATTAGATTATAAAATGACTTAACGACTGTAAGTGTAATTAAAATAATTTGTCGATTAATTTTCAAAGGGCTTGGTTTCAACAAGACCAATTTGTCTGAAATGTTTAATCTACCTTACCGCGAGAATGCTATCATTCAGCTAATTTGTAGTCTTTGCCTTGGTTTTTTGTAGTCATCTTTGTCTCTTGTGTAAAGTTTCTTTGGCAGCAGAAAACGAATCAAGTATTCCCTACAGTATTTAAAACCACTCTAATTTAATAATTTTTCCTAGAACACACAGCCACTGTGTTCAGTTCCTTTGTTAGGGCTTTTTTCTTTGAGGAAATTATTAGAACCAAGAGCAAGATATGCATATTTGATGTTTGCACTGTACGAAATGAACAGTTTACCTTCCCCCTAAGATATCTATATATCCAGAAGTAATCTAACCGAAGAATTTCTTTGAGTTATTGGCAGAAACCACTCGAGAGGAAACTGTTGAATAAGTTTGAGAGATGCAATTTTTTTACCAGCCTCTCCATTCTATGATTTTTACGTTCAACAGACGTCTTCTGCTGATTTGTCTTGACACACTCTCTCTAGTATTTTGGAAATTTCACAAAACGAAAAGAGTTTCCTTTTGACCGAAATAGAAAATTAATAACGGTTAAGATGTTTCCTTACATTATTTGTTAGCATACACTCCCAAAAGCTCCTTTGGACAGAGGCCAACTTTATTCCAAAACATTTAAAGGTCAATTGGAGCGAGATGGTACAAATACGAATGAATTTTTTAAATTTAGTTTTTGAGCACCTCGCTACATGAATCTGACTGGGCAATTCAGTGTGTACACAAAGTACGAGTCTCAGCCAAGTTAATTTGATTATGTACCAAATCACGACGTTGCTACATTCCAACAGAAATTGTAAAAACAGAAGTAAAAAATGTCTAAAACTTAAAGTGCTTTGTTTAGTTATGCAGGCATATCAATTAAAAATGCACAAATGCATAAGAAGAAACAAGTTGGACAGGACATTACTATACCGTAATTCTTACACAGTTGTATTTTGCTGGATACTAGATTCTGTATATACATAGGTGACCTTACTGTATCCAAAATCCATTATAGAAGGTTAACTAAGAGATAGCGATCCGTCGGGATGTCAAGCAGTCGGACAATGAAATTAGACCGTTAATTTTTTTCTCCATTTTCCATCCTCTGTCATTTCTCCGTACAAATAAAAAGTTCAAAGTGAACATTTTTCGCTTTTTACTTTTTTTTCAAAAAAAAAATGTCAAAGCAAATAGCGACAATAAAACTAGCTCCGTCAAATTCATTAAAGTGTAAGGAGGCCAACGTAGAGAAAATGAAAATTTAATTTAACAGTAAACGATGGTCATCGTCTCTATTTTCACTCAGAACTAGAACATACAGCCAGCCATTCTGTTCAGTATCACTACTACTCTTCAATTATTTGCAGAGCAAGTAGGAATTTATTTGTTACCTAAAACTACTTTCCCTCAATAAAATTAAACAACCTCAGTCAGACATGGCATCCCTCTGAACTAGGAGAAACGCTCCCAACTCCCAACAAAACTCAAAAGTCTACAACTACACAGCAATATATTTCTTCAGCAAGTAAAATGTAAAAAAAAATTCTGGATAAACACACATTCTCGCCTGTACTAGCTGTTTGTTGTCTTATTTCAACTCCATCGTCTACATTGCCTGCCATTTTACATCGTCCAAAATGACACTAAACGCGTTCATCGCAATTTTCCCATTCCCACTATATAACAGATAGAGCGAGACGCGGCAATAATATAATACTGTGAGTGTGTCCTGATGCCTTGAGTAGTAATAATTCCCCGGTTGTGAAACAATACAAGGAGACACCATATAAAATAAGTTATACCAATCTTTTGTTTGCTCCTTTCCTTCAGAACTTGTTTGATGACCATCATGATCATTCTCCTCATCCTCTTTTGCCCTTCGCCTAAAGAACAAGTAAAACAAGAGGAACGTAAGAGCTGTCTGTGACTCCAGTCTAGCGAACACAAACTTGTAAGTATATATATATATATTAGCGTGCCACTTGACAGTGTACATAAAAGCATGTAGGTTGAACATACACTAGGAAAATCACTAGATGAGTTATTTTGAAAAACGAGAGAGTTTTTTTTCAACAAGCAATAAGCAAAGCTCATACCCTCACGCAAGCAAAGGGGAAAAGGAAAACGTCCTTTTCTAATTTTTTTTCAGTTTATTCACTCCCATTTATTATTGCCCAGTTGTTTGCTAGATGGATGAAACGAGAGAGAAAGAGCGCTCGCGAGAGAGGGAGAGAGAGAGAGAGAAAGTTGTTGGAGTGAAGTGAGTGAGTGATCACTGATATCTTTCTTCTTTTTTCCCTCATTCGTGTGCTTTTCTGGGCAAGACAGGCCGACGTGAAGGAAAAAAGAAAATGGAAAAGAAGACAAAGCGAGCGAGTTCTTCGTGAGCGAGTCAATTGCAAAGGTCCACAACAACAAAAAAATGTTTATACTTTTCTAGTGTCTTGTCGTTCCCCGGCTGACTTGCCTTGTTTTTTACTTTACTTTTTTCATTTTGTCGTCTTTTTCTCCAACAGCATCATCATCACCATCATTCCTATATATTTTATCAACTCCGCTTTCCTTCACTTTTGCTGGATGACGTTGCCATGAGCGGTGTATATGACTGTTAAGTAAAGTACGGGTTTCTTTTTATTTACCACACAGCGCTCTACTTTTTCACTGTTTTGAATACGGTTGCTTGTTATAAAAGTACGCTGTTGTTTCTACCTTGTTGGCGGACTCGTTTGATTTTTTTGCAAAAAGTGCGGCCAGGAAAGAGGTAAAAGAAAACGCAACTTTATAAATATAATTGTTTTAAAGAAGACAAATCTTCTCCCTTGTCGTTTGTCAATCAGTCAAACACACACTCTGTCATCCGGCGACTATTCATTGTCCTTGCGTTGCGTCCCCTTGAAGAGTTTTTTTTTTGAGAAAAAATACTACAAAGATAAAGACGCTCAAAAAAGAGAAAGATGGAACAAATACAGTGCAAGGTAGAACTTGCCAAAATGAAAGTTTTTTGGTTGTAGTACATATCTAATCTTCATTTTTTACAATTTCATCAACATCATCATCGGAATTATCATTAGTATTAGACGAGTACTGCGTATTACTGACATGATGAGATAGCGTGCGGCACGGTGTTTTACTTACTGCGTATCTGATACCACCAACAAAAATGTACAACGTAATGATATTAAAGACAGAGAGAAATAAGAGTACCAGACGAGAATAACAACAATGAAATCCGTCCGTCTTCCATGAGAGAAAGACAGAAAGTTGACCTTTTTTACAAGATTGGGACTTTGCACGAAATCCTTAGGGATAAAGTAGGCATGTAAGTATAACAAACAGATAGGGGAATAATAATAATAATAAGATTGAGTCCAATGAAGTCCAATGTAATGAACTGGTTCACTGAAATCCAATTTAAGTAGCGAAGTAGCTGTGTATATCTCCAGGAAAGAGATTGTAAAGAAGGGAAAGTAAAAGTTCTTCTGGGCTAATATTGGTATTGTGCTTTCTTCATAACACACGTTGGTCGTACTGATACCCAGGCATTATTTAACAAATAAGAATTACCTCTCACAGGTAGTGCACAGAGTTCGTAAATAATAAATAAAACACATTATGGTAGTGCATCAAGAAGGTTCAAGATTTTTAGTGAAAGGAAGATCCAATAAAGGAGAACTGGACATTAAACAAATTTTCGTGTGGTTACTCCAACGTAATATGTAACTTGTCCATATACATGACGCAAATCTCCTACTAGGATGTGGCAGACCTGATTTTCCAGTTCAATTTCTCTTTCTGGAAGGGCCATCCACACGCTACTAGCTACCTGCTTATCTGAACTTTCATTTCCTTTATAGCAATCGGGCATGTGCTTTGAGGGAGCGCTGGCAATCAGAAGTAATATGTTCAAACTAGTAGCAATGCCCCAAGAGTTTATAGAGACACACACGAGATACAGTTATTTATTCGCCTGTACACAGCATAACGTTGGAACGGGAATAACGAGATTCCTATTTATTTTTTGTCTGTTTCTGATGTATTTACTGATTTTCGTTACTTTTCATTTATCTGATTGGACATAGAGATATTCCGTTTCTGCTCCCTCTCTCTCTCTCTCTCGTTTTATGCTTAGTTAGACATGGCGAAAAACACATTGAGAGAAAATCTTATTCCGTGTCTGTCAGTCTTTTTTTTTGTTTTTTACTAGCTCTCTCAACACTGAAGATCTCCTTGCCTGTATCTGCGTGTGTGTCCTTAACGTGGAGTAGGCACAAGGCTTGGTAGATCAAGAAAAAGAGTTGAAGAAAGTTTAGAGATTTCCATGTAGAAAGAATAGGGTCACCGGATAAAATAAGCAGTTTGCCACTCTCTCTGTCGTCGTCATGTCTCTTTGCCTTTTCGTGTCGTTTCTCCCGCTCTCACTATTTTTTATCTCTGGCGCTCACACACACACACACACACACACACACACCACTACCACAGTTCGGCCGTCTATTTACTCGTGCATTGCATCTCTATATTACCCTGAGACACGGTAACAAGTAGTCAAATGAATGTCACATTTTTTCTAATGACGCCAACGAGGGCTATGAGAAAATCCAAGTTTCCTATTTTATAGAAGAGCAAGAAGAAGGGAAAAAAAAGAAATTCCCAGTTGACGGTTTTCATACGGTAAATTTTGTACGAAGAGCAAAGGAAGGCAGCTACAATGCGTTGGAGAGAAAGCGAAAAACGCTACATGCATATTTATACACTTTACACAGAGGTTGAAAAAAATATAGTCTGATATTTGCTACATGTAATACTATTACAATTGTCCCATATATTCATTCATTTTGGGAATTTAGGATTCCACGAATGAGTGACATGGCTTTTTCTTCCATCCATACGTATTGTAACCAAGTGAGAAAAAGAAATAGAAAGTGTACACAGAGGTAGTCTCGGAAGGAGCACACATACACACACACACATTATGCACGTAACGTATTTTCTACTTGGGCTTCCTTCCGTCTCTATTGTGTCGGTCTCCAGTGACTAACATGCCTACAATTTCCAATAAGACAGACGTACTGACTATATCTATATGAGCCCAGAAGAAGGAAGAAAACACACAAATTCAGATACACATTTGTACGTATCTGAAGACAACTGCAAGAAGAGGAAGCACAGGAGAGGAACACACAAGGAAGAATGAATAACTAGTAGAAGTTCTGTCTTTCGGTCTTTTTCTCAAAATGAGAGAAAATAAATGACAAGAAGATAACGACTTTTTTCCTCTTCCTCTTTTGCCGATGACTTGACACATCTGCTTAGTTAGTCTCGTTCCACTCTTACGTGTGGTTAGAGGTTCATTTGGTGATTTGATATACCAATCCCAGTCACTGTATATCACCCGCAGAAATGGCCTATAAGTCATTACCATTCAATCGAAAAGGCTTTTACTCTATGCGAATTTACACGTATTGCAGATCGTCCGTTTATGTACAAACCGAACCAATTTTTGACACTACAAACCCATATGTTTTTTTTAAATTTTCCAAGTTCTCTACCGTTTTACATGATAAAGATTTATCTCAATTTTGGTAGAGGGTTGGATACATCGGGTAATATGCATATGATTTTTCCTGTAACGCTTTCGCTACTTTTTGGAGTTTCTAGGAGTGACGTTCATTACGATTGCTATTATTTTCTTATTATGGTAATGCTCTCCTTGGTTAGGTTTCCATTTCACAAGTCTCGTAAGTACGCACAACGTTGGGTCCAAGAGGACGCCGATGATGAAATCAACATTTCCCCTGGAGGGTCCCTGCTTTATTACCGAAATTGTTGAAGCGGGAACGATGTTACGATACTACGAACGAGTATACCTGAAATATCTGTCTATTTACCGGCTAGTGTACAATGATCAAGTAAATGTACGGCATGTGTATGTGTGCATTTGTTGTTAACCAGCAAACTGAGCAAACTTTGTAATTCTTTGCACACTGGATAACACTAGCAAAAAGACAGTAGCAATATCTGATAGGCTGGGAGAAAACCAAATCACAACCGTCATGCATAATGCATGCCCATCCGTTGCATAAACAATCGAGGAAATTACGTCTTTCTGTGAAAAACCTTAAAAGAGTTGCAACAAAATGAAGGTGAGGTGGATGCTTTTCCCAATGTCGTGTGTCGATTAATCTTTGCAACAAACAGAGAAAATTACTTTCGAAGTGGTAACTTCAAAAGGACAGTATGATTTTGCACTGGCACAACACGATGACGTAGAATGGGAGTTGGGACACTTTTTCCACAGAATACAAAGTGTCATCATCGCTTGATGAAATAATAATATGATTTAGTTACCCCATCATACGATACCACAAAGTAATATTACGATATCACAGAATATTACTTTTGCTTCATTTGCTTCCTTTGATGTTGAGAGAGCAAATGATTTGTTTGTGATTGCGCCACCAACAAAAATTTCATTTGTCCATGCCATATTTATTGAATGCGCATTCAAAAGGAAGCCTTTAGTTACACTATCAGCGTCGCTGTTGTCATTCTGTCAGTTGCTTTAGGTAGACGTGCAAAACTAGGGGCTGATATAATTTTCAGAAGGGTTGAACACTCCCCTGAGCAAACCCGGGATGGATTCTAATTAGTAAATCATTCGTTTCAGGTTTCCGTTTCCCGTCGTTCGCAATTGTATAGTCGTATACTTACAACAGGCAAATTTTTCGATTACATCACCATGTGTAGTACTTCATTATTCTGTGCAAACCCGATTATCTTCATTACCCCGTCATCCATAGTCATCATCAGCAACTTTCGAAATAACCACTACCAAACCGACCACTAGAATCGGTGTTCTGAGTTTGGCGACAGGCATTGGAGGAAATTGAATTTTTCACTGTTGTGAGTAATGACGATTCTTGGTGTTTGTTGGTAGGACATCACTCTTTACTAGTTACATAGAAGGGAACTAGTACTGTTTTCTCCTTCTTTTACCGGAGTAGGTATACAGCAATATATTTTGTGGTTAATGCAAACAAATCGTAAATTACTCGTATACTTGTTTCTTTGCTCGAACTACGACGAATAAAAAGTAGCAAATTAATAATAAGTTGGAAACAGACATTTTTCACATTACTTGGGTCAAACTCAAGTGTGCCATCTGGCTTTTGCGCAGACCAAAAACCAACGGGTTTGTAACTCTGCAA
The DNA here is from genome assembly GCA_027744295.1 of Callyntrura guangdongensis. Taxonomy (NCBI): domain Eukaryota; kingdom Metazoa; phylum Arthropoda; class Collembola; order Entomobryomorpha; family Paronellidae; genus Callyntrura; species Callyntrura guangdongensis. The sequence continues at coordinate 27,272 of JAHZNB010003888.1, forward strand.
TGGAGAAACAACGGTAGTAGCAAGACCTCGAGCAAGTAAATAGTAATAAAACTAACACACACACACCAACTCATGCACAAGCGGCCTTTCCGGTCTTTAACAATTAATCACTTTTTAAAGCTTTCCTACAAAAGTCGCAAATGAAAGTCGTCATTGGTGTACAAAGAAGCAATATGGAAGTCTTAAGATGGTTTCTTCTGGTTACGACAGTAAATAGAACAAGGACGCAGGATATTTCGGCACCCAAAGTTATCTAACGATAGATTGTCCTTCATGTGTTTTTTTTGGAAATGCAATAGTCCTAACCAGCCATCATCATCTGAGTAGTTTCATCGTTTTTTTCTAAACCTTTTCTAGAGAAATGGGTTCCTTTCAAAAAGGACTTACGTCGTAGTTACAAAGCAGTGTGTCGTTTTCAATGTTTGGATTCAGCCATCCAACGTTTCCGATTTTCAAAGAAGTTGCTTGCATGTATGGCTTCACAATGAAGGAAAAGCCCGCGGAAAGGAGAAGCAATAGGGAACAGAAGGAAGAAAGGGTGAACAACGACGACAATCCGAGCAGGAGGTTGGTATGAGTGGAGAACTAACAAAAATTTCCAAGAACATCAATGCTATTACAATTACAGCACAAAGGATGCTGCCTCATTCACAGTATAGCGGCTGATGCTACTGAAGATGACAGTGTGCTGGTTGAAATGTGCGACAAAGCACAACGGGGAAAAAAATTCTCTTTACGCGACCACTCAATTGTGCAGTAATGGAGATGCCTTTTCCTTTCGGAAACTCATTACCGATGCATAGATGAAACAACAATGCAGGAAATAATATGCAGATAAATGTACCGTTCTGTTTGGAAACTTATTGAAGATACATAATTATGTGGTTTTCTCAAAGGGATAGAGAAACTTTATTGTTTCTATACACTTGATATGTAAAGCATTTAGAAATTGTTACTTTGGCTACTTGTCGTACGCATTCAGGCATATATACTATAACATCACATAATATAGCGTTCATTCTGTAGCGTTGCTTATGAAGCTTGCCGTTACGAAATATATTTTCTTCACTGTTTGCTCTGGAAAGCTTCCAGGTATCATGCTATTATATCTGCCGGTGGCGTTAAAGGATTCTATTTGACGTCATCGCCACCGAACGAGAACAAACTAATGAAGAAACACTACATTCGTAATGCTCATCATCATCATCATCGACACCTTCGAACAACATCGATATTATATGACTGTGACAGTTATAATTAAACCAAGTTTTTTATGGGTTGTAAATAAGCGGAACAAGACTCAATACCTACATGGAAAAAGGCAAACAAATATGCTGCGGTATATTGTTGCCTTTCATAGGAAATCTAGTGACTATGCTCATCTAAATGTATAGGTGGATAATATTACTAAATATGAGATCCAGCTTAAAATAAATTACTTACAAGATGAAGTGCAACCAAAGCCCCTTCCAAAGCACTTCAGATTCTGGTTCATCCAGACGATGAAACTTTTTTTTTACTTTAGACATTACTAAAAACAGCACAAGTATAACTTTCTATGAGAGTAAAGTTTAAGTATCTCATTTGTCGTGGTTGTTTAACATACTTATCAACTATTAGGTACTTTATAATATAATAGAAACCTAAATCTGTTTTACAGTGATATAAAGCCCAACCGTAAGGGTAAATGGAATATTATTTGAAGTGGTTGTTAAGTAAATACTCGATGCGGCCTTTAACAAAACATGGCAAAAATATTTTTTGGGGTATTTTTGAGGTGGAAAAGTTTGCTTGTCGAATTATTAATGATGAAATGCGGCTCGGGGTGAAAGAAGTGGCCTTTAATGACCGAGGTGAAAACCAAAATATATAGGTAGATATGTATCAAAAGGCATGAAATATTATAAAAGTAATCCAGTAAGCCAAATCATTTCATGATTTCATATTAAAATTGTAGGGAGAGAAGTTGGAGCTCTATTTCTACTAATAACTTGGTTAACGGTCCAACTCGTCCTTCAAATGATAATACGATTGGGGAAATCAATCCATACATTTGGAAAAGTATGTATAGGGATTTATAAAACAGTTTTAATACGTTTAAATGATTATTGAAGAGCCACATGGAATATTGCTCATTTTTAATGGACATTGCATTACGAAAGCCTATATGATTAAACACTTGACTACTGACTTGTCAGTAGTCAGGTTAATGAACACGGTACACGATCACGATCCCATATTTAAGCCCAATAAAAGTTTTAAGGAGAGCATTCAGTGTGTAATTTGAAATTACCAATACCAAACCATAACAAACTTGGTCTCGGTAATGGTGTAAATAAAATATGCCAATATTTTGGATTGATTAGCAAGATAAATATAGATAATAATAATATTAATAATAATAATATTAATAATAATAATAAGAGCTCAAAACAAACAACTTCATAAAACAACAAATATTACGTTGCTGCACGTCCCATCTTCATAAAGTCCACAGAGACTGTCAGTCTTATCGACCATTCGGCCATCAACTTTATATCAGTAGACCTGTCAAACGTAGATTAAGCGAAAGAAAGCACCAATGAATTTTGTAATTCCATGAAATACCATGTATATTTTGTTGTTGTCCTGTATTTTAATAATTTTATGAGTCAATTTCCATGCAAATATCAAGCTATACTAGTGTCCACGTGTTCCAATAATATATTTACAACTTACGGTACCAACCGAAACTGCGTGCTTTCTAACGGAACATTGATATGGATACCATATGGTACAAATATCCTTTTGAATAAACAATACTTTAATTTCACGTTGTGCAAAACCTATTCTTTCCCCCGTCACAAACCGGTTATCAATTTTCTCAATAGACCATTCTTGACTTTGCAAGCAGAGAGATCTGGAATGAAGGAAATTTTTGTTAGGACTGAGCTGTTCCGTTTACCTACTATATGTTTCCTATACAATAACAATATATACATTACATACTGACCGCCTGCCAGGCATTGAAAATGAACGATATTTTCCTACAGCTATACAAACCACTCATTGGTTTCACTTGTAGCAGGCAGTCGCCATCGTCGTCGTCCTCGTGAATTGATTATTACTTAATAAAAAACAGTTATCGAATTTGGCCCTTCACCAGAATCCGAAACAGAGTGACATGATATATTGGAGCAACTATATAACTACTCGTAATATTTATTAACCGACCAAATCTTCACCCTCGACACTCTTGGCAGAACTTGAAACCAAACCAATTCAAGTGAATGACTACTGCCCAAACTGCGTGACTTAAATAAACTCACCTCAGCATATTATAAACCGGGGCAACGCTGTACGCTAGATTTACGCTCCATTACTGAAAAACCATATGTTCATATAACTTGCAATCAATTGCCAAAAAACTCCAACTCGATTTTATGGGGCATAACATAACCATTTCAACAAATACGGGGTAACTAATATTATATTTGTATTTTGACTTTGACCCTCGCTCGCTTGTTACCACAGAGTCAACCGATGCGTTTTTACGTTTTTATGAGGTGCATGCGTGCCACATTTGATTCTCTGTCCAACGGCAAAAGCAGAATTTCCAAATTCCTATCCGAGGTATCCGCGGCCGGCCATCAGACAGGGCGGACAGACACATACGTGCACGAATACGTCAGTTTATACTACCTTAAACCTTAATAACACATAATAAATCGGCTTAATCACAGCTATAGCGACGCAGACGATATTGGTTGTATTGATACAAGCTAATTGAATTGATAAAAACTTGATATTTTGGCTTGTCAGTTGACCTGGTGTCGTTATTTGAAAGCGTTATTTAAAATTTGAGCTATTTTGGAAAAAGTTAAATTTTTGATCCCCAAAATGACCCCCGGGTCGACCAAATTTGCTGAAATTTCATCCCAGAGATGCCACTAACCTAAGGCACCTGTGAGTCAAATTTCAGGCATTTTGGTTAAACTTTAATTTTGACCCCCCGGGGGTCGACCAAATTTGCTAAAATTATATCCCAGAGATGCCACTACCCTAAGGTACCCGTGTGCCAAATCGGCTGAAGCGTCTGGCCTGTAGAGTGATGACAGACAAACAAATACGCTAAAATCAATACTAGACGAAATATCTTTCATCTGCGTAATAATAGCCACGTATGGATAAGCTACGGAACACCGGAACTCATGACCAGTGGAAAAGAGAAAACAAAGCTGTTCAATTTACTAGTTATTTTACTATCTCTTCTGGACAGAGCTGATACTCGTGGTACTTTCCCCATTTACCCCCGTATTATGTGGCACGTCAACTACAAACGTTCGCAATATAGAAGCCAAAAAAGGAACCGATACACCAGAAATGACAGTACTAGAAGAGCACCAGCAATTGTGTGTATTGTTTACTATTGATTTCACTTTGCGTTCAAAACGTATTCCTTCAAACCATCGTCGTAGCCTGTGGCTCTATCATCGTTCCCGTTTCTCTCCGCTCTCCTCCTTTTTCTTGTCGGTCACCACACATAAATACGCTTTAATATAGTACATATAGTCATGCTCTACTCGAGGCTTTATATTAAGTGGCGAATGCTACTTATTGCGATTACAGAAACGGGAAGGAATTTTGTAATAGTGTTTGCATCAATCATTAGCCCATGACGATATAGTTGCGGACCAGATATTTTATGAGGTCAAAGGTCAACGGGTTCAAAGGTCATATAGGTGTATCTCTGGTATTTATATGGCAATTTGCACCAAACTTTGCATACAGGCAACATTATATACTCTTCCATAGAGGTATGTAAGGAGTCAAAATCTTGTCCCCCTAGGTCTACGGGATCAGGGTCAAATGTTTTGCATACTGGTAACCTATGGCCTCCTCTCTAAGTAGACAAAAATTTGACCCCCTAGGTCAAAGGTCATTTAGTAAAAACGTTATTTCTCAGGAACCTGTGTGTCGATTTTGATCAAATTTCGTATGCAACTAAGATTTGATGTCTTTTTTATTTTATTTTTACCTAAATTATTCTTTCATTCGCTACTTTCCTGCGTGTTTGTTTTACACAGTTTGTTTATTATATATGCAATGCGTCTGCTTTCCTACTTCTCTAAACATCCACTTTGTTTGACAGTAGTACTCATTTTTCCCAAGCTGCATGCTGTTATGTTGTCTCCTAATATTTCTTCTTACTTTACTGATCGATGAATACAATGGTGTTAGAACAGGAATCACCCTGCTGCATTCGAAAATGGTGTTTATAGAAAATATATTCCGCCCGCTATAAGAAGTACTTGTGGGAAATACAAAATTATGTTAACATTGATGTGTTTTTCCAAGTCATGCTATGATATGAGCTGCGTCTTGTGTGATGTGATGCTTGCAGCAGTAATGTGATATTATGTTTGCTTACTGGTTTCCCTCCCGGCGCCACAGTACTAGCATAGCAGTTGAGCAAACGGAGAAAATATGTCTTGTTCCTTTGAAAGTGTGCAGAAGTGCTGAATAAAAAATAACACAAGTTGTATGCATAACGAACAAATTATTGGATATTATGCGGTCGTGTTTTTCCCGTTGGCTCTTTTCCTGTTTGTTGGTAGAGTCATTTTAGCATTTTTACGCTAATTTTCATTTCATTAAATGCTGCGCCACTTTACGAGGGTTGTATTATGTATAATTAAATATTTCGCGAATAAATTCCCTTGTTCCATTGAAACGACAACAAAAAAGTATCACGAAACATCGTTCCATCTTCTTTCACCCTTATACTCGGAGGAACGGGAGCAGGAAAAAAGGGAAATAATGGAGGGAATCTGAACATCTTTACCTTATGTATATAGAGTGTTCGTAGAATTGGAAAAGCCCCTTGTACTTGTACTGTCGTTCAAGGGGAAGTAAAAGATGACGTGACTCAATCGACCCAAATTTAATATTATGGTTGGTTCATGGTTCTGTCGGATTACCTACCTGGCAACGTATTATCTCTGTGTACGATTTGGCATTCAAGCAAGTTTGTAGTCCATATAGTATGTACAAAGCACACATCCGTTATATTTATGTCAATATGTAGATACGGAAGACTACTTTAGTTTAATTAACGCTCATTTGCTCTCTTTGACAAACAACTTTTGGCCAAAATTCGGGCAACATTGTGGTCTTCACAATTTGCTTTCTCCGAATAGCAACTAGTCAGCTTTTTAAATCATTTCAAAAGGAGCGTCGAAAAAGGAAAGATGTGAGTGACATTGTGTAAAAGATTACGTATATGTATTCAATGATATTCAACCTGCGAGAGTAAAATTTGACTGTAAACATCTCCTTCATTAAAACTTTTCATTTCTGGAGAAACTCTACAAAAAAGAGACAAGTTTCTAATTTGACAGTTTGCTTGTATTCACCTTGGAATACTTTTAATCCGTTGAATTAGCATCCTCCATCTCCATACAATCTTCTACTCTTTATGTAAACTCATTGCCGTGAAACATAAGGGCCGTAAAATGTAGGCACGATTTGAATAAAATACATATACTATGTCAAATAATGCAAAACTTTGAAGTGAATACCATGTGTACCTTTTGTATTGAGTTTAGGCAATTTAAATATAAACGATAACAATAAACACGCAACAAGCGTGATTTATTGCATCCTTGAACCATCTGACATTTTTCACATAAGCATCAAAAAAATTACTTTTGGCAAGATCAACGGGAGGCAAGAGGAAAAAACGAAAACTGAATGTAAATGTACAGATGTGTGTCAAGCTCCAGTGGAAATTATCCCAACATATTACTCTTCTCCCTCTACAAATTGGCAGCCTTGTTACGTTTCCGTCGCCATGTATTTTGCATGCAAGAACTCGCATACTCAAAAAACGCGAGACGGGGTGGGGGAGAGGGGGAGGGGATAAAGTGAAAGTTTCAAACTTTCAGTTTATGAGCTTTTTTTAAGGGCACGGGAAAAAGAGAAATCGGTAAAATGACAGAATTTCTATTATTTCTTCTGTCTCTTTTTCCAGCAGCAGTCCCTGCCGAAGAAAAAAGGGGAATGTGCCTTACCTCCCATTTATATCAGTACATGTGATGTTCATAGTGAACGGCAAACGGTAATAATAATGAACATGTACACTATTCCCCCAACTATGTCTGCACGTATTTTCTTGAAAAGAGCAACACAACTGGATACTTGGTTTTCCCAAATTCCTTTTCCTCGTTCCTGCCTGCTTTACCAACTTCTGCATAACTCATCCAATCCAATCCACCACTCCACATGATCTCGTTTTTCACCAGTTCACCACTGACTTGTCTCTCGCTAGTTGCCAGTATCCATTACTCATTCGCATACATCGTAGATAATATACAAAATTTTATTACTACCGCCGTTCTTGTAATCCATAAAAGTGCTACTCACTCACTACAACCACCACCTCCGCTACCGTTTTAACTCCTACGAACAACTCCTACTCTTCTCTCTCTCTCTCTCTCTACTAACACGTCTATCGCGTAATTCCGACAGCAAGCAGCAAAGAGTCGTTTCTCTACTTGTGTAACAATCGCCAAGAAACGCTTTCGAGAAACAACGGGAAGTAGTTGAAACAGGAAACTAGTTCATACATACTTTCAGGCTCCTTTCTCTAAAAAGAGATAATGTCCATGTGGCGTGTACGCCGGAGAATTATATACGCGCCTATACTGCAGAATGCGAGAAGTGTATATACTTGCAAAATAAAATGTAGAACACTTTCTCGCTTTCAACTTCAAACAAACACTAAGCTAGGAAGATGATGAGGACAAACACAGCGGGAGACGGAATAAGAGACTGTGAACTCCTGTCAGAACAACCTCATTTTATATAGCAAACTCGTCGTGAAAAAACATACATTTTATGCAAAACAACATTTTCGTTTGAAATGTCATTTCCAGAAATGGGAAATGAAGTCCTAGTCCAGTATCAGTATAGCGGCATTAATAAATAAATAAATATCAGGAAAATTAGCTCCAACTGACTTTATACTCCTTCCCCTAGTTTTGCCATACTTTTTCTGTGTTTTAACCAAGGAAAAAATTTTAGTGTGATAATATTGGCATTTATATGTTGTACAGCACGCCGCCTTCTACTAGGGAAAGGGATGCCCAGGTCGCAAGATCCAGTAATACGACAACGAAAATGAGAGCATCCCTTAGAGAATCTGAGAACATTTTTCTTCCAATGAACATACACTATACGAATAGAAGACTGACATTCCAATATATAAACTGACTCTTGAGTTAACTTTCAGTGTTGCTAGCTTCCGTTTTTTCCCGAGGAAAGACAAGTTGCTTCATTTTTCATGTTTTAACGACCTCTTTGTTACTTCATGTAAGCTCCCCTGAAGAAGGTCTCATTTGAGCTACTTCTCCTATATTACACAATTGGTATACTCCGACTCGCTAGTTAGTCGCAGTAAGCGTCACGAAGACCAACACTACTACTCCGACTAGGGAGCTGATTGTTGCATCAATGCCGCGGTAATTTTATCCGAAAAGCCACAGTATTTCCAAAAATCGCAATTTATTGTGACATCTTATTACATCAAAGTTACAATTTTACCTGATTACTACCCCCGAAAAACCCTCATTTTTCATTGGTCTTTTTGGTGAAAACGAGAGAGCATCATCGCAATATTGCCGAGACGGGCGGATCATAATGAATGAGGTTTCGCCCATTTTCTTTTATTATTCCCTTTCCTCTTCTTCTTCTTGCATTTCCTTTATTTTCATCGGTTTCTTCCCTTCTGTGTCTCAATCACTTGACTTTGAAACTCTTTGTGGGAAACACATGAAAAAACGAGGAGGCAATCAACCGAGAAAAATGTACAAAGCAAAAATGGAACAACAAATCTTGGTTCGCCGAGCACGAGCACTAACTACACCAGTTTTACTCGTGCTGGCTGAAGGTAGTTATTATGACGCTACTATGGCTGGCTGATAGTGAGTCTGATACAATTACTTCTACTTTTATTAGTACCAGTCGTATGGCTTCACATTATTACCCCCAAGAAAGGCAGTAAAGTCAGTTAGGTATGCTGAACTTTTGTGAAGACAGAACGAACGGCAGTTTCTCTAGCTTAGTCGCCGGTCTGGCCGACAGAGCGGGATTTAATTTAAACAATGCGAAAACTTCTTTATCATTTGTTCGAATAACCAACATTCATATAAATTGTATGCAGAGTAACATGCAGAGAAAGAAGGTAAAAAAAATGTGTGCGTGATTTAATGCCGTTGCCCCGTGACTGGGGAAGCAAGATAAATACAATATGAAAAAGAACTAATTTGACAAGTGAAGGGAAAGATGACGAGGAAGCTACAACAAGAAACTGCTGGCACAAAGACAAGAAAGCAACGTGGGCACCACCAACAAAACAATACGGGTAAAAATATGCATGATTGCATTCGCACTGCTGCTGCTGGAGACTCGGTAGCATGTAAACTGTTAAATGGGAATGTTTTGGTAGATTTGATTTTACGGAATGACTGTGACTGCAAGTATGATAAACTGTGGGAGAAACAAAGTGGGATCCTTTAATGGGAAGGAACAATCCAGAGAAACAGAAGAGAAAACCAGCAGAGAGTCGTAGTGCACGAGTAAATATGTGAGTATGGCATTATTACATTATTATGTAATGTAATTATCTCCGTATGGAAGGCATAACAATTTATTGACGCTAGGCTCAGCCACCATCACACCATTCCGCTTACCAAACCAACGAGTTCATTTCGACTCCTAAACTCCTAGGTAATAGGTCTTTGTCAGAGAATCATTGTACAACAGCAGCAGGAACAGAAGGAGAAGAAGAGAAGGAGGTAGCAGCAGTGAGCCAACACAACTGTTCCAGATAAATCCAGTCATCGCTACCGCTTCCCCCTGTTTAGGAACGTGGGCTGGGATGTAGTAACGGTATAATGTATATCGGGTGGCTAAAATCATGTTCTTGATCCCACTTTCCGTATACAACTAAATCAATTTCAGCAGCCAACCACACATATACACACGTAGATATACATATATATATACAGTGGTATTTTGCCTCAGAGCAGCGAGGAAACAATTTAATTCAGATAACGAGAAAAGTATGTTCATGTTCATCAGCATCATCAATATTTAAAACATAACAATCAACGAACAACAAACAACGACGGAATCCGCTCATTTCTAGGGTAAACAAGGGAGTGTTCCAAATCAACGGAGGGTTACCACAGAAATTCAATTTTCACTTAAATTCAAATTTTGAAATTGCACGCATCACCGGTAGTGCCATCAACCAGTTTTGAGAAGGAAATGAGCGGTTGTAACGATGTTACATAGTGTCGATTTAGGTTGCTTGCTTTACTCGTTGATTGGTAAGTTTCAAAGATTAATTAAGTGATAGTTTAGTATTTTGTAGATGCAAAAACGTAAAGTTTTGAAGCCAAAGGTACAACAATATGTAATAAATTGTTAAGTACAGTAAAGTTGATTGTTTGAAACGGTATTTTCCGTCAGTCGGACGGACGGCCAACCGTATGGACATTTACTTGGTGTATATAGAGACCGTATATATCGTTAATAAACATAAATACTTAATACCATCAACATAACCATATTTTAAAAACCAACTTAACAAGATGGCCTCCAGACACAAAAGAAAAGAGAAGGTCTCGCGTTCTCATTGTGTCGGCCTCTCTATCAACGTGTCCGTTTACGGTCAAACTGCTCTTGCTTTCCCCTTCTCTTTGTAACTAAATGCTTGTCGTTTCGCTTCCTTGTGGGATTTGGGTTTTACTATGTGGCACATACCAAAAACCAGCACAACAAGCGTTCTTGGCGGACAAACACAGTTCTCGTGGTGTAATGTTTGTACGCAAACATTGCCGTGACAATGGTAAACAATGCCAATCATTCATTGTATTAGAAAGTCAATATCTTTTATTTAGAAAAAAAATCCAATTCCCTAAGTGATTGTTTTTGCTTCGTTTATTTATTTAGGCTACTTGTCGTTTCCCCTTAATACCAGTTAGTTGCCGTTCTCTGGAGATCAATCAAACCCACCACAGAAACGTATCTTTTTTTCGAGAGACTTCAATTGTACAGTTTTATAGCGCTCTTTCCATGTCTTTGCGTCTATTACCGTCAACAAAAAGATCATTTACACGAAATTTTTCAATGAAATTAAAACAACTCCGAATGACTAAACTTCCGTTTATTTAATGACGTTTGTTCTCTCCCTCACTACTACGTGCACAAGGTTGTGCACGATTACTATGGCATAAGAAGATATTGCCCCCTTCTTTTTCTGTGAGTGGCAAAACACTTTAATGAATAAAAGTGTACCATAATAAAAACGTTTGTCATTAGGGGACTACGTGTGTCCCCTTTAGCTACCGACATATGTATAAACCACTTGCACACATTGCTGATTACCTTGAACAGATAAGTTAAAATTACACCGAGTTCTAGAAAATGCCCAGCACGCAAAAATGTAAGCGTTTATTTTTAAAATTCCTCGGAGGAAAATGAACACATTCATGGTAAAAGTGAAAAGCACAGTCAGGAATGTTTTCTCACTGCGGTGCGGCTGTAGCTGGATGAGAATAGTTGGCTGAAGATTAACTCCCGAACAATGCAATGGATGTGTGTGTGTTCTCATCGTATATCCCGTGTAGTATGTTCTTTCAAATGCTCAGTGTATTATGTTTCATGTATTCTTAGAGAGAAAAACTTTTGTATGAGTTGCTCTTTTCCCAGGTGAACCTTTATTAATGCAAATATCACGAACATGACTGGGCATGCCACTCTGCAATCTGGTTTCTAAATTCTGTCAAACCAAGAATATCCGGTATAGAGGAAGTAAAAGCAGATAAAAGAGCGAGAAATAAAAATAACGCAATAATAATAGTAATAATAAAAATAATAAATTGCGCAAATGAACATTGTTTGCTTACATGGTGGATGGCCGTCCGTTGTACAGGGAGAGCAGCTGGAAGCGACGTGCGTCTCATCTTGGTACTCAGATAATTTTCAATTGATCCCTGCTGATTGCCTGAGTTTTGCTGCTGCTGCTGCTGCTGGTGGTGTAGTGATGCCACTAGCTGAGAATGATTACTAAGCAGTTGTTGTGGCGGAGTTGATGACTGCTGAAAGTGAAGGATTGGGGAAGAAGACGTGGAACTGTTCACAAAACACTGACTACCACTGCGAAATAAGCGTTTAGTGGAGGACACTGTGTTTGTACTGTTATTATTGTTATTATTGGAGGAGGATAATGAAGCCGCTGCTGCGGATGACGATGATGATGGTTGAATTACTTGTAGTGAAGATGATGATGGGGGTGGTAGTTGGGACGAGGGTGGAGATGTGTTGGAACTGTTATCACCATCGTCATATATGTTGTCGCCACCATCAACAATAACAGTGTTCCCAGTGATCGCAGACACAGATGAGGATGATGGAGTTAAGCTTGTAGAGCTGGTAGTGTCGTTTTTAGGAAATATAGTTATGGTGGCAATGGAGGTTGCAATGCTGCTAGATAATGGTTCTGATTGCGAGAGGACTTCCAAGGTAGGATTGTCCGTGGGCTCGACAACATTACCACCACCACCATCTCGACTTCCCTCAAATTGATTACTGCCACTGTCGGAAATAGTAATGCTACTGGTAGCACAACCACTACTACTTCCACCACCAGAACCAATCACGCCTGTGGTGGTAATAAACTTCTGCGAAATGTACGTTTTCCTCTCTCTTCCGCTACCTCCTCCAAATCCGGCGAGGATTGATGTGTGTGGAGACGTTAGAGATGGGGGCGGCGTTGGAACTCGGTTGATGGAACCAACGCTCCCTTTCCTACCACCTGCAGTAATGATAGTTGCTGACGTGCTGACGACTTCATTGTTAATTACTTTACTACTACTACTGCTGCCACTACCACTACTCCCTGCAGATTTTTTACTAAAACCTTTATAATTCATATGATTAGTTTTTTGTAGCCCTGATACGGGAGATTCCGTTTTAGATACTGAGAGTTGCGCAGGTGGCGAGCTTAGTGGTACAGTTTTCGCACCATCACCCTCACAACTCTCTCTACCATCGTCCCCTTTCTGGCTAGTCTCGTCCTCACATTTGCCAGACCTAACCACTAAATTTGTTCTCATGGACTGTCTGCCACTATCACTACTACCATCAGTTTCTCTGCAAGTTCCTGTGGCTAATACAACGTCATTATTTGGTTTCTCTGTCTGGTTGTCATCACTATTCTTATTACAACTATTTACATGATTGTAGTATAAAAAATAGGACAAGTCTTCATCCTCCACGGTTGCTACGGTTACATCACTATCATTACTTTGACGACCATTACCCGGGTGAAAAACGATTGGTCCTTCCCTTGGTGTACCTCCTCCTGGATTGCTGCTTGGAGTGGTATGAGAAGACTCCAGCTCTGCACTTGTAGAAGGGTTAGGAGATGACGGAGATGATGTTGATGAAGTGGACGATTCAGACGGGGAAGAAGCTGAATACGATGTTGATATTACCTCCGGCTTTGCTGTTTCTTCCTGTGCTCGGCTTACACCACCCGTTCCACTGTCGTTGCTGCTACTACTCTCACTGATTCTTCTGTTTCCAGCACTTTCATCATCATTTGAGTTGTGATTATGATTATTGTTATTGTTATCGTCATTCGTTTCTACTTCTTCTTCAATCTGCTGAGTTACTGTTGTCAGTGGTGCACCTTCCGCTTTGTTTTTAAAATCTTCTGGGAGCTCTTCCGCCACCAAAACTAGACTTCCACTGCTACTGCTGCGACTATTGCTGCCAAGCTGGGTGGACTCACTGCCATCATCGCCGTCGTCGTCACTACTTGAGTTTGAACGGGATGTAGATGCTGCTGCCTCTGGCGATCTACTAGTAGTACCGTTTATTTTTCTTCGACAACTTCCCGCAACCAGTGTCGTTGCCGCTGATAATCCTCCCTCAGCAACGCCAACTTTCTGTTCACCTACTTTTGGGATGTTGCTACCTCGTTGTACTGCTGTTGTATGGTCGTTTTTAGCGTCAGCACATAATAATGATGATGATAACGACAATGGACCAGGACTTTTATTGCAACTTTTATTAGCTTCCTTCCTACTCTCCTCGTTTCCTTGTCCTGCCTCTATTCTTACAAACTGCAAGCACTTTTTCTTCTTTGTATTCCCGCCAATACTTTCAATCAGGCCAGTGGTGGTGCAGCTACTATTGTTGTTGCTACCACTGCCAGGGTTATTTGGCCTTTGGGAATTTCGTAGGTTGCTTGCCTTACTACTGGTGCCAGTACCCCCACTTCTGCTACAAACCCCTTCGTTATGACTGTCGTTGTGTAACAAAAAAGCAATTCTTTTCGATGATGATCCGTCTCTTTGCGCTGAATTGGGCGCAACTATAGAATCACAACTGTTTATTCGTCTCGGATGAAGTAACAATGAACTTCTGTCTGTTTTTTGATGAAGACGATGATTATTACTACCACTGCTGCCGTTGTTAGCTGCAAAACAAGTTGCTGCTGCGGAAACTGAAAATGCGATGGATGACGTTGGAATTGGGGGAATGTTAGAACGCCAGACGTGTCCTTCTTCTCTTACGTCTCTGCCGCTCTTCTCTTGGAAACCACTGTTCCCGTTTGCTATTTTACTGTGGGCTCCTGGTTCGTTTGTTCCGAAGCTGTTCCCTATTATCAGTGTACCTTTATTACTACGTCTACAACAACAACAATAATAATAGCTACAGCAGCAACAACACTCTGTCTTGTTCTTGGTGCTCAAATTATCATTATCGTAGGTACGTTCTCTGTATTCAAAGCCATTTCTGAAACCTTTGTTGCTCGGATTTACCTTATTGTTTGCCTTGCTGAAAGATAATGATGATGTGCATACACACTGATCATCTTTCGCTTTTACGCTTTCTTCTGCTGCGAGACACACCGATGCTTTCACCAATGATGACGATGATGATACAATCGTTGATGATGATACTCGTCTCGTTTCTTTATTCTCTTTAGAAAGAACTTCTGATTTTCCTACTGCTGAATTAAAGTCCTCATTTAGGAAAAAAGGGCAATCTCTTTGCTGTTGTTGTTGTTGTTGAGTCTGGTACTGTGCTTGGGTTGATGCTGATGACGATGATGATTGGATAACAACAAATGAGTTTGTTGAAGAGCAGACTGAATTAGATGGTGGTGAAGAGGCGGATACCAAGTTAAAATCGCAAGTGCATTGCAATCTTTCGTTACTTTCATTACCATTTCTCGCTTGCAGTTTATTACAATGTTCAGAAGAATGACCAGGATGATGATGTTGGTGTAGATTTAGACTTCCACCACCTCTTCTAGTATTGGGCGAGCTGCCTCGAAAAGAACAAGAGTCACAGCAGAAACAATCCGAGTTGTGATACGGACTAAAGTTAATGTAGTCACTGCAACGAAAGTAAAAGTTCCAGTTTAAACGACAAGACAATCTTTGTACACACAGCTGAGCACAAAGTAATCCGACAATGCCGAGGAAGTGGGTAAAGCATAAGGAAAGCTTTGGTAATGTGGGGAATGAAAGGAAAGTCGGAAAGTAGTGTTGTGTGTATGTGCTAGCGGTTGTAGACACAAATAGCCAAGAGCCCAGTCGCCGAATGAGGATGAAGTAGAGCCAAAGTGAAATTGTAATTTTTGACGAGCAACCAAGCAAATTGTGTTTATGTGGGTTGAATAATAATAAAAAGTGGCGATGGTGTTGGTTGGATTGCTTCCTTTCTAATGTTGGCTGAGGTGGGGATGATGATGCTGACTGGAATTCTCGTCTTAAAAAATTAACTTGTTTTTCTTTCGTACCTTGCTGCTGCTGCCGCTGCTGTTCCAAAGAATTTCTGCTACTGACGTGAGTGTCTTGTAAAGAGTCAGCAGAAGAGCGATAACGTTCAGCTTCCAAGGGGAAACGTTGAGAAAAGGAAGTAGGAGGAAGCTGATGTTGATGATGACAGTGGTAACAATCCCGAGTAGTCACTACTCCACTCCTGTTTCTTGCTACCACTGGCTCTCTTTCTTTTCCATCTGCTTCTTTTGTCCTTTTTTGGTGGTCTGTGTCGTGTGCGGAATCGTCAAAGAGGCTTTGCTCGTACTGGTGCTGATAATGTTTTCCGTTAAAAAATTCACATTTTTCCTTGTCCTTTTCACTCGTCTCTATCGCTGTGTTGCGGGGCTGGTGTGCTGGTCGATCTACTCCCCTCCAAAACCGGGAGAAATAACAGTAGTGGTGATACAAATTGATAACTTTAATAGCTACTCCAAGGACCAGTGCATGAACAAGCGGAGAACAATTAGGAAAATTAAAGTCGACCACAAGAGCTGTCCAGAAAATGGGAAAGAGCACTTTATCAGGCTGACAAAATTTGTTGAGAAAATACTTATTCTGGTGAAGGTTCGGCTGGTGTTGCTCCGGTTTTTGTTGTTGCTGCTGCTTTGTCTGCTGTTCGTCCGGCTGACCGTACAGATTAGGGCAGCAATAATGATTATAGTTGCAGGGGCTTGGGCAATTTACTGACGACGACGTTGTCGTCCGTGATGTGGTTGATGATGATGATGGGGAGGAGGACGAATGCGATGGATCTTTTTCCTTACTCAGTAATGTCACTGTTGAATCAACTTGATGATAATGGGGACCGTTATAATAATGTGTTTTTGGTCGTTGCTGCTCATGCGAATATAACCGTTGCTGCTCTTGCTTTCCTTTCCCGTCACCCTTCACGTTTTTATCATCCTCGTCATGAGAATGCTTTCCCAGACAACGATAGCATGTACACGATGCCTTTCCTACTTGCGAAACACTTTTGCTTGCAAAAGTTAGTAAGCCACCACCAACAGCGCCACTTTTTGTATTGCCACCCGGGCAAATAACAGTACCGTCATAACAATATCCAGCTAGACCAGTGCTAACATCACCGCCGATACCACTCGCACTTTTCCACTTATCATAGTCATCATAAAACGTATCATCATCGCCCTTGCGATTCCTCAGTTTCTCCACTTGTGTTACCCTACTATGCCCTCCTCTGACGTCATCAACGTGATCATCATAAGTGTTATTACTGTTACTGCAAGTTTTACTACCACTGCAGGAATAACAACAACAATAATAACCACAGTGACGGGAAAAACACGTGGAGGAACTATTTATACGTCTTGCATTCCTATTCCTCTTCTCGTCTGAAACAAAGTTTCTCTTTTTGTCGTTTCCCAACGTATCTTTCTCCTCTAACCCAGCAACGTCAGTATCACAACCACTTTCTCTAGAAAATCGAGGAAATGAACAAAAAGTTTCCTTTTGTAACTCTTCTTCGCCTTTCGGCTTGGACTGTCGCTGAGGACGAGGAGGATGATGCTGATGATGATGACAGTATTGATCTTGTACACTTCGTATTGGCTCTTCTGACGTTGGTTGTTGTTGGCATTGGCACCCTGCCAAGTTCACTCTTTTGCTAGGGGTACCGCCACAACAGGACTGTGATACTTTTTCTCTTCTGGGGTCATTCCAGGTCGGCAGTGGTGATGTTTCTATTGGGGCATCGTGATAACCTTGAACAGGTTCCTTTGACCGATCCCCATTAACACTAATACCGCTCTGATTATACCAACCACAGTTATTTAGAGGAAGGGCCGACGGCCGAGGTATGCACTGCTCTGCTAAAGAACACGGTAACGATACTGATTGCGAGTGTTCAGTTGATTGATGGCAACCACACTGATAAAGATTACGGTAGCGAGGATGTCTATAGTGAGAATTTGATTTGGGGGAATCAACGAGAATGCTTTGGCTACTGCAGTTGTTGTGGTATTTGTGAAGATAAACGAGGAACAGCGTGAGCACGCACGAAGAGCTCAGAATAGTGAACAGGACCGAGAGCACAAACCAGACGGCTTGCTCTTGACTAGCCAAATCCAACTGAGCCTGTGAAACAAATTTTGGCTCCTTTAGTACTACATTTTTTCTTTCCTGCCACTGCTGCTGCTGCTGCCGCTCCTCAAGTTGCGTTTGGCTCTGCACCTCTTCCTCTTTTCCAATTCCACTACCAACCTGCTTCCTTTGCTTTTCATCCTTTCCTTGAGGTTCGTCAACGGTCGTCGTAGCCTTTTTTACGTGAGAAGCGCTACTGCCGCCGTCCTCGTCATCATCATCAGCAGCAGTAGCACTATTTTTATTAACATTGTAATGCAAACACACGGACGAGGAACGCTGGGGACAAGGATTTCTACGTTTCTTATCCTTTTCCTTTAGAGCAGTTGTACAATCTTCCCCTAGATGATTATCATCGCTTTCCTTGTACTCTAGCAGCAACAATTCCGAGCAAGAAAGGTCCTTTGACGTTGGTAGTAACGAGGATCGTGATGCAAATGAATAAGCCTGGCAAAACTCCGCTTTACGGAGAGCATCATTTTTATTCACAATGATTTTATCATGCATGGAGCATAGTTTTAAACTATGTGTTGTGGTTTCGATTATTTCTTTATTTGGCATCAACATCGTCATCACAGTTACCGCATTTCTGACCCCCCTGACATTATCCAGAGCTTCGGAAGGAGATTTTTTCACCCATTTCGTTGAAGAAGGGGGCGATGGCGGAGAGGGTATCAACGCCATCGTTAGTAGCAATGAGAAAAGTGCAATTAGTGACAGGAAACAGAATGCCACGAATAGGTCAGCCTTAGCCCACCTCTCAAACACTGTATGGATCCTTGTCAATTTTTCCCTTAGAAAGGACAGCTTTGACGTCGTTGATCTGCTTCTAGTGGGATTTTCTATCTGAATTTGTCGAATTGATGAGTCTGACATTTTTCTGTTGGTTTCATCATCAACATCATTAGCAGTATCCTCTGCATAATTTGTCATTTGATCCTTCCCATCCTGTTTACTATTTTGTAACCCGTCATTACTGCCTTTCTCAAGAAGTTCATTAGGAGCTTCGTTATTTTTTTGTCTCCATAATTTATCCGTGATGTTTGTAAACAGACGGAAATCATTACGAAACTGAAGAAAGCCAAGTGTCGAGGTGCTGGACGAGATTCGATGGAGACCTTTACAAAAGGTATTGAAAAACGGGGACGTTGCTGTTGTTATTGAAGATATCAGTAATGATACGTACGAAATTATTAATGATGGAAACGATGACACTTTCGATAATGACGGTGGGTATTCTGTTCCTTTCTCCGGATTAGTGGGCGACACTACGGACGATGGCTGCTGAGATTGTACTTCTTCGTTTTTGTCTCCATCATTACCCCCAGTGCAATAGTATGTGCGGTACCAGAACAATGCTGTACTCATCAACAATCCACATCCCCTTCGGATACAATTGAAGAGAAGGACGAACTCGTAGAATAGCTCATCCAAAAGAAAGTTTATTGTTTCGCCGGGGGAACTGGTGACTGTATCAAGGGTGTCAGCAACATTAGAAGCGATGACGTCCATCGGGTTGTTTGACGACGACTCATAGTCAGCAACGCAATCATTGCTTTCAAACTGCTGCTGTTGTCCTTCTGGAGGTAATTTTTCTTCTTTTTTATTTCCACAAGGACTTGAGCCCCGGTCAGGACTAGAGTCATTATTGGTAATTCCACTTGGATTAGAAGCATCTTTATGACTGTTTTCTTCCTCGTCCTCTGGCGCGGTGGGTGATGGCGGTATAGGTTCCAGTGTTGTGGTAGTCGGTAGTACTCTACAGGATAGTCGTTTAGCTAGCAGCGGTAGTGTAGGGTATTGATGATGCTGCCCACCTCTTCCGCTATCTTGCCAACTGCCAGATTCACTACCACTGCTGCTGCCTTTCTTCAACTCGAATGACTCGAAACTGTAACGCCGACGAAGGCCAAAAGAGCCACTACCATTGCCACGAACGATTTTTGTGCTTGGAGCAACAACACTGCTACCGCCACTGCCGCTACTGCCTTCTACTCCGTTTCTCAAATGTTGCAAGCTGAGGAGATCCTGAAAGGAGTTTCGCTTTCTGGAAAATCTCCAATTGGTATTGCTGCTGCTGTTGTTGAGGTTGTTGCCAATCCCATTGTTCACGTTGTTAGCATTCATGTTACTGTTGCTGAAAATGCTGTCTCGGGATAAACTTCTCCGTTTGAACTTGTACTGTTGCTCAGTCTCGTACTGCTGCCGATGCGGATGGTGGGGACGTTGCGACGGCAAACCAACAGGGTGAAAGTCATGATGGGCAAGTTGAGACTCGGAAGGTGGTTGAGAAGGCGATGATGAAAGATAGGGTACATTGGGCTGTTTCACCGCCGTACGGTCACCATTCATTTTTGTATAGCATACAGACAGATACAACTATTAGGTCATTCTCTACCTCCCCAAATTGCTCTTTTCTTTTCCTGGAGAGTGAAAAAGTTGCGTAAATTTTTAAAAACAATCTTAGCTTTTGGTTTATAACAACACCACTGGAATACCAGACCCAATCGTTTGTTTACTAACCTATTGTTCTCCGTCGTACTCGACTCGCTGTTTTTTTAGCGCATACACGAATGCAATCTATTATTAATCACTACCCTGTCTCGTATTCATACAGAAATGAGATTTCCGAGAGAAGTGGCCACACAAAAACGAGCTGTTTGCTGACTGGAAGAACCGTTCAAAACACTGCACTGCCTTTTAGAAAAAAGCTCTACTTCTGTGCTTAGCTTTTCTATTATCTGCGAATATGCTACCTGGTGTGATATCAGGGGGCGAAGTTGGATGCTTTATGGGGTGCTAATATACATAAAAGTACACCAACAGCAGTTATAGCAATGGCAAACGATGATCAGTCAAGTCAAAAAGTCAATGCTGACATTGTTCGTTGGCACTGTGAGACGCGTACTTCAGAGACCAATTCAGTAGAATAATGGCATAGAAAGCACATTTTTTATGGATGAGATTTGACAACAAACGCGTGTGTGTGTGCACTCATAGACAAGCACTCGCGGCGTTTTATCTTTAAATTAAAACGAGAAGATTGTACTTGTATTCTAAACTAGCGGGGGATAAAATGCGCTGTTCTTTTAATAATAAAACACTTTGTCGGTTGGAGGAGGAATAAACAATGAGGCCAACCATGGCTTTCAATGTCGGCAGTCAGCACAGCAGCAACTGCAACCGGGGTCGCTTTTACTTTTCCTTGAAGTGTTTCCGTTTTTTGTTACTAACACAACAATAATATTTCGTTGTTTACTAAACACATTCAAAAACTTAAAAGTTGGGAAACGTTCCCGTACTCTCACACAGTTTTGTAATAATATTTGTTTATCAACTAACTTTGTCTTGATTACACATCGCGTTTATTATTACTGCATATTAAAAACGGCGACCTTTTTTGTTGCTTCAGTGTTTTTACAAAGGTAAATGAAAATGTTGCATTTTCCCATTTGTTGTTCTAGATATGAGGGAATTTAAACGCAAACAAACTCTAGACGCTATAGGTTATACTCACTGTACAGGCTGGACAGAGTTTGTCAAGTGTGTATGGCTTTTACTTTTTTGTGATTTTCCCGTTGTGTCACCTACTTTGTATACCTTTGCATTAAAACATTATTTCACATTGAACATTTGCCATGCAACTCGATAAAATAATTTGTGTCTTTTGTCGGGTAGCTCCTGTATCTCTTTGTGTGCTGTTGAAAATAATAACACATGTATATCTATTTTATATCATTGTATTATTGACCGGGTTGAAACTATTGATTTTTACTGTGTGAACGTGTCCAACGTACAACCGAATAGGCAACCTGATCTAAAAACACACAAAAAATTACTCCGCACGAACAGCAGCACTATATGGCAGCAATAACCAACAGACCTTACAGCAATATATCATTGTTTAATATTTTGTACCTCGACCTCACCAAATATCCGATATATTATTAAAGTCGAGCATATTATAAGGTTATGTCTCGTAGGGAAGAGAAGCCAGAGCTATTTTTTATTATTTAGTCGAGCAGCACGTACTGCATGACAATTCACCAGAGATAGTTTCCAGTTGCACACACATTCCACTGCACAACATATTAGCATTTTCTAGCGAACTTGGTTGGGACGACGACTTTTCGGGGGGAGGGGAGACTGGTGGGCCGCCGCTAGTTCCCTGGACATAAATTTTCAACGTTTTTTTTGTCGTGTCTCCTTTACAGTGAGTGTAATCCTTTCTAGCAGGAAAAAGAAGCTTGTCGTGGGAGCTCAAATGTCGTGTTTTGTTGCTGTAGATTTACCGGGTTATTTTATATTTTGTACTGATAATAACAGTTATTTGTCATTTTCCAAAGAGGAGCAAAAGGGTCAAATGACGTCGTTGTAGTTGTCCGGAGTCTAAAGAGTCCGGGTGTACTTTTTTACACCGCGGGAAAACGCCTTTTCACAACCGCCTTGGTAATTTGTCTGTTGATATTCAATTGCGTGTAAGAGGGTGGCTGTTGTTGTCTTACATGGCGAATGTGAAGTTTGTGTGAGCCTTTGACCACAAAATGACATTCCGTAATAACTGTTATTAACGTCAGTGGCATTACAAGAAACGGTCAATTTAAAGATGATTTGGTCTGCGACAAAAATGATATCATCACATCCTGTGGAGATTGTCTAACTTATTAGTGTGCATATAGCAATTTAAGGATGTTTCCGGTGAAATTCGCCCACCAGCACGACTACTAACCCTATATAGGCACAGCACAATTATTTGTCAAAGCGAGGGTATCATTTTCTGCTTTTAATGAAGTGTCACTGATAACAATTTGCAGAAAATTTAGTGGGCAAATGTCACTGACATCATTAGTATCATAATGTAACCTCACGAATACGTAATGTACCTACCAATTTGCTAGATATTGACCGCCAGTTTTATTATTATTGTCACATCTTCTCATGCCTACAAAAAGGCATTTTTTGCCACATGCTCACAATCAACAAGAGTTACACGATACACAGGACAGACTTTGTTCGCAAATGAGTTGACATTTTCATCATTGTCATGCTGGAACAATATGAAATAAAGAGCTAAAACTTAAAGATAAATTTATCCATTATCCCCTGCGTCACTACGTGTACACAGACAAAGCAGTAAAACGAAGAAAAGACATGTGCACATCGACAGGCATATACATTATCATTAGTTCATTTTTACTGCAGTGGGGAGCACTCTTCTTTTGTTGTCAGATACGAACTCAACTGGGGAAAGAAGCTACTACCGAGATTCAATCAGTTTTTAATGATCCTCATATCATTATATTATTATTATTATCTTCATTATTACTCTTATTATTACATCAGCGTCTCTGAAGGAGCGTGTAAGTAGGTATACACTCATCTCTGTTCTGTTCTCCCTTCTATTCTTGAAAAAATGTCACGTTCTCGGAGCATAAAATGTTAAACTTTGTCGCCTCACATAATATTACCTGCATATCTCCAACTTAACTCGAGTACATTACCATTCCCGTCACTACAGATATGCGACTGAAGATGGTTACGAGAGTGACAGGGAAAGAAATGCCGGTAATAAATGTTATGTTTGCCAAAAAATGGATAATAAAATATACGTGCGTGATGTGTCGATTAGATTCTTTTGTCAACCATCATCAACAACTGGGGGGGCTTCTTGTTGCCATGGTTACGACCATTTTAATTTTAACATGTCATCCTTGCACAGCTGGATTTAGTAAAAAGAACAGTGATGCCGATATTTTTAGTCATCGATGAGTAATCTGTAAAGTAAGAAAAAAAAAGTTAGATTATTTACTTCATGAGCATTAATTCTGATGATTGTTTGGCATGGCGTGTGCATGTGACGATGGAATAAGAAAATGTTTTGGACTACCCTCATAGGTATCTTAGGTTGTCACTACACTTTGTCCTCATGGATTAAAGCACCCCCATAATTTGATCCTACCTCTCACATTTAAGTCCAAATTTTCAAACGATCACAGTTAATTGTTGCCTTACTTGTAACATTTGTTGTAAAAAAAGTTCAGGGAAAACAGTTAACTCTTGTCCAAATTATCAACCGGAAATCAAATTTTGACTGCCCTAATGAATTAAAGCAGGTTTGATAATTTGGGCAAAAAATAAGTTATATAACAAATTATATGTCAATGACTAGTTAGCATGATCGTAACAAGCAATTTTTGTATATGGGTACACGGGTTTACAATATATTGCAAGCGGAGCTCATTTACTGATTTTGATTCACATAAGAATACATTACGAAACCGTTCTTGGTGTACATTTCCGTTGATACTTACAACAAAAAGGGATGATGTCTGCTACCAAAATCTTTTAAACATATAGAAGGATAAATTTTACAACTATTTTGATACCTGAAACTGTCTGTATACCCGTTACTCCACTTGTATTCGCATTGATTCCAATGACATAGTTCATTCATATAGTTTGTTTATGAACAGAAGAGTTGTCTTCGGCCCCATACGTGTATAAGTGTAGTAACGAGTACGCAGACGGTTTCAGTTATCAAAATAGTTGTAAATTTATCCTCCTATATGTTTAAAAGATTTTGGTAGCAGACATCATTACTTTTGTTGTAACGTAACTATAAAGGTATTAGGTATTACACCAAGAACGGTTTTGTAATGTATACTTATGTAAATCATAACTGGCCATAAATGAGCTCCACTTGCAATGTTGCATTATATTGTTAACCCGTGTACCCATATACAAAAATTGCTTGTTACGATCATGCAACTAGTCATTGACATAAGTTGTTACATAACTTATTTTTTGCTTAAATTATCAAACCTGCTTTAATTCATACGGATAGTCAAAATTTGATTTCCGGTTGATAATTTGGACAAGAGTTAACTGTTTTCCCTGAACTTTTTTTTAGAACAAATGTTACAAGTAAGGCAACAATCAACTGTGGCCGTTTGAAAATTTGGACTGAAATATGAGAGGTAGGATCAAATTATAGTGGGTGCTCTGAGCCATGAGGACAAAGTGTATCACTCGTCTCTTTTTGATGGTGTAAAAGGCTGTCTAACTTTTTTATGCTTGTCGTGTCTGTGTGTTCTGCAGTAGCATTGATGTGATGTTATCGGCGAGTTAGACACACAGCCTTTCTACATCCTAAAATAAGAATTCTGTTAACTTCAAATTAAATTACGACTCCATTTGTACCACCTGCTTTTAAGATCCAACTACATTAACATGAGGCCCTATCCACCAAACCTGCCCTAACTTGCTTGTCCGTCTGTCCACTAGCCAACTATCGTTTCGGTTGCATGTCTTATTATCCTATCCTCTTTTAATTTTTGATGTGACAACCTGTGGCCAAACCGTTGGATTTGGATGTGTCTAATGAAGTATGGATGTAGAAAGACGTACGCGCGTTTACTTGTTTATCCTGGTATGCCTCTCATTAGTACACTGACAGCTTTGGGACTATATATCCATCTAATATGAATTAGTCTCACGGTTCCGAGATAAAAAAAAACAAGCCGGAGAAAGCATTTCCTGACACAACTGGCAAGTAGCATGATCTATTTAGTCAAAAGCAAAACTAATGGATATAAGCGAGAACATGGTTTTTAACTTTCAACTAGGCATTTGTGATTTCATCAATTGCTTTGCTGGTGGGTGTTTTCAATTCCACAATTGTATTTCTTTCTGTTTTTTAGCTCAATCAGCTCGTATATTAGACCGATATTTTGTGTACATTACAGATTACAACCGCATGCTACAAATACGTGTATGTGTTCATTAATCGCTAATCCCTCAAGTGATCCATACAATGAAAAACTAGAAGCCACAAAATCGTTAGAGCAGAAAGTAAAAGAGCAAGAATAATAAGCCGTCATTAAGTTTTCTGTTCCGCGATAAGCCAAAGCTGTTTCATATGAGTTCTGGAAAGGGCTTAAAATTCTATAAAAACTCATTTAAAAACTTTCGTGCACCGATCCCAAATGATAAATCAGTCAAACGAAATTCTAATGGGGCTTTTTTTGTTATTGTAGAACCACGCAACAACACCGAACAAGTATTTAAAGCGCTGAAAAGCAGCCGCCTCCGAACAATTTTTTTCAAAGCATGACGCGAACTTAATGGAACGGAAAAACACACACATACACATGAGGACATAATAATACCTATAGTAATAAAATATACGGTGAAAAGCTCTGTGAAGTGTGGAGTAATGGCAAAAGTGATGACGATAGTGTGAGAGAGAGAGAGAGAGAGTAAGGGAGGGCGGGTTGAAAAGATAAGATGAAACTTCTATTACTCCACTGCCACTACTCACCTATTTATACACAAACACACTCAAGTTTTTTAAAGACAGCAGCAATGCCAAAGATTTCATTTTAAAATGAAGCTGGTGATAGTAAATCATTACATCTTCGTATGCTGAAGAGAACTTCATTCCTTTCATTTTCTCTCTGCTTTAATCCCTCCCTACATACTTGTCTGAAAGTTTGTAGTGTGCTATACCAGCGTAAGATCATAAATGACGTTTACCACAGCAGGCAGAAAATTAGCCCGCGCGCTGAAAAAAATACGTGTCTGCTGCCTTTAATACTTTTCCTTTTGATGTTCGATGGGCTTTGGTAGGGTTGTTGGAACGATTGAGCTGCTTGTCAGACAAGGCAATTAAGAGAGCTACTCAAACATCGTCAAAGCATAACATTTTCTAAAGCACCGAGCAGTAGTGGCAGCAGCATCATATAACATAATATAGAAGCAATAGAAAAAAATGGTGATAAGCCAGAGAGCATATATAATATTACAACAGCGGCAGCAGTAGAGCAGAAATAAGCGTTACGTAATAATGATAACGCTCATTTCTCTAGAATCTTGAATGTATTCATAGAACGTGCTCAATGTAATGTAATATTACATAATGTATCGTCGCCGTTGTCGTCGTCATCATGATGATGTGTAGTAGCCGTACAAGTAGTAATAGTACATGGTAGAAGATGAAGAAGAAGAAGTAATAAAACTTTGTAACATGGTACGTGCCTCTTTGTGTTCCAATTGCCACTTGAATGTGTGTATATCAATTCATTTTCTACTTATTCGCATGGCCAAGGGTGGAGTTTTTGGAGTCGTGAAAGAAAAACACCATTTGTTTCACGTCTCTCAAAATACAAAAGCATCTTCATTCCAACAATTTAGCACTGCCACCACCGCCATGATATCATGATCCCGCATGCCACACGCAGTGACTACTACTATTTACAACACTTACATTACGCTTCTGATGTTACCAATAAATTCCCGTCAAATGATACCACTATAGAAACCTAATTACCGACTTTAAACTTGTACTTGCACTCGAATACGACTCCGTATAATGGTATGTAACAGCCCGCGAGATTAGAGTGTGTACAAGCTGTGCCGAGCTGCGATTAAAAGACAAGGTTAATTGGTAATTACAGTTTGTTTTTTGGAACAAAAACTGGCTAACTTGGTTCGTTTTATGGTTGCAAAACGTGGAAGCAAACAACCGTCACGAGAACGTTCGTCAATAAACGAATTTAATGTGCAATTAATTGCTCCACATTTGTGGAGCCCAAAAGAGCGTACTCCTCCCTTTATTGCTATGCGTGGCGTGCCATATGAGCGTTTCGATGAAATGGAAAATGTGCATCTGACTTAATGAATAATTGGATAGAAAAGAATGATTTATGGCCTTTGTATGTTTCCACACTTCAAACATTAAGGCTGAAAAAATATTTATGTTGATAGTGTCCGATGTTGGGATTGTGTAGCTCAGCCTGGCCTTATTTTCAGCAATAAAAAGGGACTAGAAAAACCAGAGCGTGACAGGCGTTGAGACATTGCATGTATACATATTCTGATGTTAAACCTACTAGGAAAAGGAGAGAAAAATCAAAAATGTCAAAAAATAAAGTTGCTGGCATTTTGAAAGATTATTATCGTAATACCATACAAAGAAAAATTGTTCCTGGTTTTATAAGGAAGCATATATAGTTCCTTAACATATTGACAATGTCTTTATTTTTGCAACATGGCAAAAAAAATCCTCCCATCATAGCACATGTTTTTTTAATATCTTGTATCCTATTTTTTACACAGTACTATTACAACAACAGTAACAAAAGATATTCTGCAGTGGGAGGCAAGGAGTATTTTAGCAGCAGTTTTTGGTTGTTTTTAAAACCGCGTGGTGTGTTGGGTGAAGCTTTTTGTTGTTTTTTTTGTGCGTCAGAAGCAAGCATAAAATATATTATACCTATTGCATGTTACGAAAGGAGAGCGTCGTACAATTGTTTGACAATTTCAGTTCTTACTGGTGATTTGATGAACGCTGCCATAAAAGAAGTGATAAAAACAAACAGTTACGATTTTACAGCCTCTGTACAGCCGTTAACTGCTTTTTGCGGTTCATATGGGACAAAACATAAGAAAGACATTATCGGGGAGATTGTTTTTTGCGAGTACAACGTACAACATGGTTCTTGTACTTCGTGGTCCAGTCAAAAAAGCAAGTTGTCAGGAAGTTTCAAATTTTTAATTTACGGCAAAACTTTTGACGTTGCGCATCAGATAACCGAAAAACTTTTAACTATTTTCCTTTTGCGCCCCCTACGTAACTTAAACGTAGCACTATTCCTGGAATGCAGAAAACTTGGAAAGTCTTGTCCAAGGTGTCGTTTCTCAAATCGTTAGACAAACACCACACCGCTGCTACTGGTAATGCTGATCTAGAAGAGCAGAAACTAGTGAAGTGGTCATGAACTCCCCACCGGTACGGGGAGTTTTCAGTCGAGCTGTTGTTATGTTCCATATAGCCTGGAGGTTTGAAGATATCTAACTTGTATTCACAGTTCGTTCTCTGCCAAGGTAATTCTTTAACTGAAAATTGCACGAAAGAAGCATTTTTTTTCTTTTCAACTTTCTTTTGTGCTTGTTAATGTTCAAGATATATTATGCACAAATTATAGTGTGGTGTGAACAAGTGTGGATATGGCGAAAAAATAAAATGAAAATAAAAAAGAGATAACCGTAAAACCGGTGTTAAGGCATACTACACTTTTGGCGATCCCTACACACTGCAGTACTACACATTCGTTCTTTTACGTCTCTTCCTGTGCTTTTTTTATTTTCTTGTGCTCCTTTCTCCAACTTGTTTCATTGCTCAATGACTATCATTGTCAGCACGCTCCTAAAAAGTTATCCATGTGTACAGTATTATGATAACGCCATGAATCAAGCTACGTAAATCACTTTTTAAAAAGGGAAAAAGTTTCACCTCATTTTTCGTTTTCTTCTCAAACACGATCTTAAAATACTCCAGAATTGAAACCCGCGTTATAAAAATAACTCCCACTTCAGATTTCGTAGGGACAGTCAGCTCGTTTTTGAAAATGCTTTCGTACTGTTTTATTTTCTGCAGAAATACACACTACTCATTTCTCCAGAAAATGCAAATCATTAGTCGAAAAAAAACGCAAGAGGGAGAAAGGGAGAACGAAGAGTATAGGAAGGAACAATGAAAATGTAAAGGTTGGTTGATGAGTTTTTGTGGCTTCCGACTTATAGCGGCAACTCCTTCAAGACTCTCGTTTTCAGAGTAGGTAAATGTGTAAAGTTATTTTGGAATTCAACCCGACCTAAAAAGAAATATAAGTGGTGGAGCTTCTCTTCAAAAATAAGTGTATTGCATAGCCGCTGTCTATTCTTTTGCTAGAAATGTAAGAGTCCTTCTGGAGTTGTCTTTGAGGCTTTCTCTTTGACCTACTCTTTCTCTCTCAAGCACAACTTTTCATAAACCTTCGTAACATTTCTATTCCCAGAGTCGACACACCACAGTACACCATCTTATATTCCGTAGGGTTTGCTATTGAATAATAAAAAAACAGAATCCTAGCCAAATGAGATGACAGCTAGTAGAAAAAGTATTTTCATCTATTTATCTTTTTTGATCATGATAAAACATTTGGGTAGAATGCTAAAAAGAAAAAAAAACTCAAAGTTGGTAGTATTTAATCGGAACACAACAGCAGTGGCTCACACGAAAGAACGAAGGAAGAATAGAAAAAGTGAATTTATTTCTTAAAAAAGGTTGTGTGTGTCCATTCAAACTCTCAAATGGTTTGTTCCAGTTCAATCCTGTTGTACAGCAAGATGCATGACGACTATGAAGAGCTTTCTACAAGCCGATTATGTTGTTTATAGAAGAACAATATCTCCCCAAGTAACAACGAATGCTCCAGTGTAACAATAATAATAAGAAGATTGAAAATACGACTCAAAAAATGATGTCACTGTAGAAAGCTGTCTCTCTGGAAATATGTTGAACTTTTTTGTGGCTCTTATCACTTTTTCGGTTTGTTTGCGGACGAAGAGTATTTGAAGAATGAAGAAAAACACATTCGTACTTTGAGCAAAGGTTACTTTCCAATACCAAAGAAAACAAATGAAATGAGAACACACACTGATCTCTTATTATAGCCGGCATGAAAGGGTTCTCGGCATGTTCACCAGAAAATTGTTGATCAATAATGTTACTTGACCAAAACCAGGTACTCAGGTACTCGCGTTTCTTGAACATATGCATACTTATGATGTTCTTCAGATGATTACGTACTCTAAATACCAGTATTGGTGTACTTACATATAATTTTGCTATTATGTACGGTGATTTTTTTACGGTGCTCAAAGACATGGAAGTACATTTGGATAATTTGACTTCAGAATAATGGGTTTCTTTTTTATGTTTTCATCTTAGCATGAAAAGTTTCTACCTTTTAGGGAACTGCATCTGCATATATATTATATATAAATTGATTGATACTATGATCATCCGTAGTACATTTAATACTAAAAAAATTGCCTATCCATATATGTATTTGCCATATTCAACAGGCCTTTTAATGCTCATATCAATCCCATGAATATATTTGACAAAGCAGTTGAAATAGTTGCGTCAGCATAGAATTGGAGATGGACTTTCAACCGTGGACATGAAAAGTAACGTTTAAATCTAACTCCATCAAACTGACATAATTTCTTTGTACAAGCGATTCCAAGTTTGAGAGAAGTTACACAGAGAATTAGAATAAAATGCAGTGTAGCGTTATATCAAAGTAAGTTTGACAAGTAAAACATCTAGACATGGGATGGAAGTGACATGTACATTCTGAAGAAGCCATGTAAATTTGATGGAAAATATTTATCTTCTGTGATCTGGTGAATCCGACCATTGGCCATATAAAATACCTGAAGACAAGTTTCTGAGCTAGTGGCGAAACCCGAACATAAAATGGTCAATCAAGTGGTGAATTGAAAACGGGGCTATATATAAAAAAAACTTTCTTCTTCTCAAGCCTTTTCCTTTGACTTGGAGGGAAAACCGCACTGTTTCCGTTTACTTCCTTCACAAAACCATGCTGCAATATCCTTCGTAGAATTAGACTCAAGTCACCATTTCTTGAGAAAATTTTCTCAGGGAAGCCTTTACCATGCATATGCTTTGACAGGAAACAGTATAACATGTAATATATAACCACTATTTGAAATATTAATTTGCCGATTTTATTGCCTGGCTGCAGTTTCTCCAGAACTGCAAATACAAATTACTTTCCTCAGATGTTTCTCTCATCTCCATTGTTTAATATTGATAAGAATGCTGTTTAAAGATCAGTTTATTTCTTTTTTCGGTTTCAAGCCATTGTAATTTCGATTTCGCTTCCTGTCTTTCAATTGTTTTTATGTTCTTAAAAAAAGAAGATTAAATCTGCCACTGAAGAACTTCTTTTCCTTTTTTCTATTAACTTTCATTATAGCCTCTCAAAAAGCCAATATCTTATGTAATTTAACATCAGAAAGTGACTGCTACCCTCGATTTTTCAAAGTGCGGCACAAAATCCAAGAGAAACAGACAAGACATTTGGGATGAAATAGAAAAGTAGGCACCAGACACTTTTTTCATTACGTACATCTTTCCGCTTTTGCTTGCTCAACTCCATGATCCTGTACTTTTTCTTGATCTGCGAGTGTACTCGCGTAGTAGTGTAGTATAGATAAATGAAATTTAATTCATGGTGGCATTTGTCCAACAAAAAAAAGGAAAAGGAAAACGGACAAAATTTTTTAAAGCTTTTTTAGTGTCTTAAAAAGGTTGAGGGCAGACACAGACACACACCATACTTTTCGCGTACCATATTATATTCTATTGTACAGTTTAATTGCTCCATAAAAAATTCAAAACTTTGCAGAATCCTATTCATCCTTCTGCTACTTTTTCTCATTTAATAAAATATACGCCGACAACTGTGGCAATGAGTAACGCAGAGGCAAAGACTAAAAGAACTAGACACGCCTTGTAAATAATTTTGTGAAAGGTCTTTCATCTCTTTCTAATTTTGTGCTAATTGCCTGTGACTCTTCAGCCTAAAAGCATTTAAAACACGGTAGTAGATTGTCTACTGCCGCAGTAAATTTTGACACAATAGCTGTATGGTCATGTATGCATGCTGACCTTTATTGCCAAAACGCTTCTTACAAGACGTTACAAGTGTAATGGGTGTAGGGTGGAAGACAAGAGTGGTGTGTGACCTAAGTACAAATGTCGAAGCTGAAAAATACACATGTTCAGTGAGTAGTTTCGCAAAACTGTCATAAAGAATGTATGCGCATTGGATAATGGCCTCTGGATGTCCACTTGAATTTATACCTTAATGTATCTGTGATATGGGGCGTTGTGAGAGTTGCCGTGGCTCATAATTACCTATTTTCAGTTTGTTAAGGTTCTTTTCAGATGTTTATCCAACCCGGGACGCTGTACAATGTATAAATTTACATTCATTATCCGTGCTTCGTGCAGCTACTTTTCATCCGGAGAATATTACATATATATTGCATATAGACTAGGCATAAGTAAACGTAGACGTAACACATTGTCTGCTCCACTAAGAAATAATCTCCGATGAAAAATCCTCCTTTCCAACACACAGTTTCAATCTTCTTCCTATATCCGCAATGAATATTATCATCATGAACCTTTCCAAACTTTTCTGCAGCTTTTCCCCTTGTAATTGCGTCGTACTTTTTTGTCCGTTTTACTTCATCAATTTTTACAACACATTTTTGTCGGGTATTTCACTTGGCTGTCCTGCCTTGATAGTACGTCGGTCGCATACTTTTGTAGTTGGTCACTCGTAAATGTGCAAATGTGAGATACCCTTATAACGCCAGTAGTCCACCAACAAAACAAATTTGGAGATGAAGTGATGTTGAAGGTATGTGGACACAAGTCGGCAAACATCCAATTTTACGTAAAGCCCGTGTTTAACTTTTATCGTGGCTGTCATTAGATAAATTATCGACTTAAACCGCTCCACGTTGGCGTGTTGCGGAGGCGCAAAATTCTAAATCTGGTGCGCTCAAAATCCGAGTGACTTTCTACTTGGTACACATCCAAAATGAAAAGTTTTTTTGTTGTTGTCTCTTTCAGAGAGACTTTCCGGATGTATTTAGGAGAAATTTTGTGTGGTGCCCAGTGTAAATCGGGAGTTAGGCGTGCAAGTACTAGTCTGTCCAAAATAGTTTAAGTCAAGTGCTTAAGGATGATGCACGACATGTTTATCTATATACTTATTACACCTACTTCCGTTTCGAAGAACCGACCCACACACAAAGCATTCTTCTTCAATCCTTGCTTTCGATACGATTATTACGCTACCATTATCATTGTTCTTATTGTTGTTAACTTCATTTCATGTCGTAGAAATGGCTGACTCGATACAAAATGCCATACAAACGGGATATGACTGCTACAGGATAACGCTAATAACAATAATAATGATGATGCTACCGGTAAAAAGCATCTAAAATGAAGAAAACAAAACAGAGTAGATGCAAAAAAACAACGTGTACCATATGTCCAGCACCACTACCACCTCGTAGCCAAATTGGAGAGAAGCAGCTTGTAGTGAAAAGCTATTCAACACAAAGTCTTGCCTACAGTCGGGGTTACTACACTATACTATGTGTGCTCGGAACCACAGGGAATACTCAAGTTATATTGAACCGGAAGTAATAGGATTAATTTAACAATACGATTATCTGAGTTTGCAGAAACAATTTTCAATGGCGGATTATTACTGGCTTCCCCGCTAGCAAACCGTGCACAAAGAAAGTTGTAAACAGGCAGTCTAACTGTAGCAAGTTGTTGTGTACACTTTTTCACTTGTCGTTTTTCTCCTTCGCCAGTAAATTATTATAAAGCTAAGCTCATGGCGTTATCGCCCTAAATGCATAATATTAGCTGGCTAGGGATATATTCCTGACTGTGTAGAAAAGTTGCCGCATTTCTACATAAAACGAGCTTACCTACCTCTGTACAGACGGAAATGAAAGTAAAATTAGGAATATTTTTGCTGTGTCTCTGCAGTATTTAGGATTATCATCATTGTTGGGGCAATGGGCTAACACAAATTTAACACAAAAGTTTCTTTTTTTTAAAATTCATTTCAAAAAAGCTTTGTCAGCTTAGCCATAATGAAAGCAAACAACAAGAGTACTACAGCAGTGCGCTACTATTACAGCCCTTATTCCTCTGCGCTGCCAATGAAATGTGGCCAGAGAGAAGCATATTTTAATGATGCCTGCTTCCAAGAGCGATATGAGTTATTTCGATTTACTTCAGCAGCAGAGCTACCTATATGCATATATATTGCGCTGCAAACTAATTAGGTATACGAATGTTTTTTGCATTTCTTTTTTGTAACATGAGTCGCCATAAAAAATAAATTGGGTTAAACAGAGATTTAGTGACAAGGTTCCACCTACAAACCGACCCAAAGGTTTACTGGATATTTTCTTTACCTTAATTTCGTTGAGAAATCAGTCGACCAAGGAATAGAGATGTTTTTTCTTGGCATGTACTGAAGACCAGCTTGAAATCAGGGAATGACTGTTTTTGTAACACTGTCACCACAAAAGCAACAAACGACAGACAGACACAAAACACCATAAAAGCTTTCATTGACAAACGCTTCTTGCAATACAAACAGGATTTATTGCTTTTTCTCAATTCACCACGGGCTATATGTACATACCATATATTATGGATATGATATTAACGATAAAGTTAGTTGATACTGTCGAACAGGTACAAAAACACATCGACTCAGCGGAAGCATCATCACTTTATCACCACCACCACCACCTTAGAGTTACCAAAAAGTATGGACATATCGAACATCAAGTTCGTTTTCACTTCGTTTAACAAGTAATCTAAGGACACTGAAGAGATTGGATGTAGTTTACGGCTGGCCTCTATCAAAAATCAATACTTTCACCAAAAAAAACTTCATTATTAAACGGAAAGGGGAAAGAAAATAAATCTTCGTTAATTCAAATCGTCGCAGTCAGAATCCGAGAACGAGTCCATTTTTTGCAGAGAAACACGTGCACTTTTTCTTCTACTGTCTTCAGCATTTATTTAAAAGTCACAAATCACTGTCCCTAACGAGTGTCGTGCGATGCCACCAATCATTTTAATAGTAATTCTAATGATCCGTTTAAATCTCAGTTATTACTATTTCGTTCCCGTTACCACGTCACATTAACGCCATCACGACTATCTTTTACTATCGCACTATATCATTATTATTAAGCCAATGTGTTTGTCGACGCAGCAAGAATAGGTTTTTTTCTCTCGTATGTCCCTCTCACTTTTCTTCTCCCTGTTGTCATCACGACACCGACAATTGTCACACACTTTTTTCTTTCGTCTCCCCTATCTATAATGATATAAATTGGCACAATTTAACATTTTATTGTCCGTTCCCTACAATTCAATTGAATGCGTCTCCTCAAACAAATACGCTGTATCATCGCCATTTTTTGGTTTGCTTTTAACCTGTCTACCTGCAAATTGAGTTAATAGTTTGGTGAAACTGCTACTGTTATTATTATTATTATTATTGCTTCTGTTACTGGTCTGCGTCTTGTACGTTATCGTTGTTTGATGCTGTGGGAAGAACCTTAACAAAGGAAACTTTCTTGTACTTACTACTCGATCACCCTTTTTACTCTAGAATTCTTCGGAGGACAACTAGACTGGGTAGTTGGGCTAACTTAAGAAAAGGAAGAACACGGAGGAAAAAAGCAAGTCGTGCGAGAATTGGAGTGACTTTTTGCTGGTCAAACGAGCAGGAAAAAATATAATAATCCCACTATATTTTCACCCTTAAAGAAGCTGTAAAGACGTCGTAAATTTTCATAACGAACTAATCAAAAGGGAAAGGTTATTGTTGATGTTGTTATTGTTTGTTGTGTGCACGTTTCTGACTTCTTCACACAAGACAACCTTTAAAAAACCCAGGCGAGAGTCCTAGTCACTTCATCAGAGAATGGAGACGGTAGCAGTGAGAACGAGAGCAGAGTCGCAGAGCAGTCAAGTGAGGTAAGGAATGACAGGAGAAAGCAAAGGTTTTCACGTTTTCCGTCCTTCCGTCTTTCTTCCCGTGTGGCAGCGGTGGTGGTAAGATAGAGAGTGTGTGTGTATCAGTGGTGGCAGTGTTGGTGGTGCTTTCAGTACTTTCTTGCCTGTGATGCTGCTGCTGTTGCTTAATCCAAAAAGTCAAAGTGGCGTTTAGCAATCCAACCTTCCACTTTGCCAGCAGCATCACTCTTTTTTCTGCAGAAAACCAAAACGGTTTAATCCCTCTCTTTCTTTCACTCTCTCTCTCACTCTCTCTCTCTCTTCGTCTTCCCGTTTTTGCTTACAAGCGGCAGCACACCAGTTTTCTCTCTTTTGTTACGCTCCTCTCCATTTATGATGACTAGTTTTTGATCGTTGTCGCTGTAATGCTGCTGTTTTGCGGAGCTGTACTCTTTACAGGGAAAGAAGAGGGACTCTTTTGCCTGCCAGGCTGGCTGATCTGGTCTGCTTTCGCCTTCAGACTCAACTCAACCACATTCCTCCATGGTCACGTTACTTTTAGATCTCCGTCCTGTAAAAGTGGTAGCAAGCCATTTCCCTCCCTTTGGTTGCCTCGGCATTTTTGCTCTTTACTCAACTTGCTCTCACTCAGCCTAGGAAATGAATGTATCACTATGTGTACGATATTTTCAACATTTTTCCGCCCGCTTGGACCCTATTTCCTCCAAGAAAATCTACCAAACGCAGGAAATTTTGTTAGCAACATCAGAGACTATCTTAACGCACAAGAGGCAAACTGTATTTAAACTAATATATTATTAAATATTGTTAATGTTATATAATGATATATTATATCATCCATGCACTCCGTTCAATCTCCATTCTCTTCATTAATGTTACATAATATTATGTAACATGTAATATACAATATTGTGTGATATATTCTACAGATATAAACGGTAAATATTGGCAATGTAGAACAGAGGATGAAAAATCTGCAAGTAATGTCGGCAAAGAAATTGAATAATAATAAATACCGAAATATTATTATTTATCAAGAAAATATTCACCAGATTTACTCGACGTTCGTCGTCTTGTTTGCTTGCCAGCACGTACCGATGTATTCTTATGCAGGGCACATTCTGCAAAAAATTCCCCCTTTCATCTCTTCCTTTTCACACTGTTCTCATTTTCTTCATAACGAAATATGTTTTTTATCATTATCACATTTTCAGCCAAGATGAGTGTGTAGTAATATGTGCAGTGCATATGCATCGAAAAATCCAGGTATTTTTTTGATCCAAAGCTTTTTTCGTCTTCCATTCACTTTCACTCAGAACCAATCATGGTGACGGCAGCATTATTCCTCTCTGTAAAAAGCGGTATAAGCCCTGAAAATAAATTAGATGATGACGGTCGGTTTTTCTGCTTCAGAGGAGAAGGTAAAGAGCTAAATAGAAATAAAGATTGTAGTCACAACAGCAATGCGCGCATGAAGTGTAATGTTACAAAACAGTAACAATAATATTCACACCAATACGTCTTCATTTTCACTTCATTCTTATTTCTCCTCTGTTATCTTTTTTGCTCCTGGTGTTTTCCCGTGTGGAGTTGGAAAGTAAGGAAAATAACAGCATTTTCCTCATTCCGAGTGTGCTCTTGAAAATAGTCTGCAGTCTTTCTCTCTTTCTCAGTGTGCCAATTAATATTCCTACTCTTACTGCCTCCCTTGCTGCTCAGCATTCTATTAATTCCGC
Organism: Callyntrura guangdongensis; assembly: GCA_027744295.1. NCBI lineage: Eukaryota > Metazoa > Arthropoda > Collembola > Entomobryomorpha > Paronellidae > Callyntrura > Callyntrura guangdongensis. The sequence continues at coordinate 65,449 of JAHZNB010003888.1, forward strand.
TATATTTTGTTTGGAATTTTAGGCAGCGTCATCGCCACCGGCAGTCATTACAAAATCCTACAGCACGGCAGTCGTTAGAAAATGAGTAAAAATCGAACGTTGATAGTCAAGCAGACATTTTTCTGTAAGTTACGAAAATAATAATAATAATAATAACAATAATAATAATAGCTATATATACAGTAGTGCGCAGCGGTAAACGACAAACAACGTCAGGAATTTATTTATTTATTTTTTGCAATACCACCGTTGATACATATTAGTGTTCAAATAGAAAGCAGCAGCGGTGGTGACGACGGCAACAGCCGCAGCAAATACTTAAGTGGATACTTATATTTTGCGAAGGGAGAAAATTTCAGTTCTGAAATGTAAAATGCACTAGTATTACTACTGCTGCAATAAAAGCAGTGCCAGCAAGATTGCCAACACTACGCAAAGTTTTGTGTACGCGGGAAGAACAGATAGTGAGATACTTTTTTGCTTATTATTGTTAGAAAAAAGTTCATTTTATCGAGGAAGATGCTGCAAAACTGTTAGGCTTTCTTTTTTCTCGCTGAGGCGTAAATACTTCTCGTTGTTGCTGTTAGTTGTTATTGTGTGTTGGTGTTGATAGTCAACAAAATAATACTCTTTTATTGTGGTGGCTAGGAAGATGAAGCAGAAGGAAACCGAACAACGATTGTATACACCGCAATACAAGAAACGTTTAAAACCGGTACCATGTATCCTAAACTTGTTCCTAGGTTACAAATGCATTGTCCTTTCACTCGGGATATATTAATAGCATCGTGCTCAGCAGATATCTTGAAATATTTTTCCAGTTTTCCTCTTTTTAGTGAAAAATGAGTTCAATAACTGCTTTCACACTGTATAGTACACCGTTTGCTTTGACAATGACAAGATGTTTGGATGCTTTTTTATCTTTGAGTTATTCTACAGAGTTTTATTGAAGATTGACCCACTGAAGGAAGAACCTCTGACAGGGATTTCAAGTAATCCGGGAAAGCCGATACTGGCAAAAGTTTCTTTGCGCCAGCTCTCCGGGAAGCCACAAATAAGTACTCACAAAGACTATTATTGCGTACCTTTCCACTTTCTACGTACGTCTCCTGCTGGGTAATCTAATAGTCAAGAAGCATCATTAACAAAAAATATCTTTCAGAGGAATGGAGATACTCCTAGACTGTATGTTTTTCTGGCGATGGGGGTGGCTGCTGAGTACGGACTCGGAGTGAGTAAATAGCTATCGCCGCACTGCCACCATTAGTTTTTGCGTGTACAACGCCAAACTCTATAACATTGTGTGCTGCATGATGAACATGTTGATTATAACATTGATAATGGTGTAATGTAGCGGAGCAGATTGTAAATCTTTAATATTAAGCATTTATATCACTACGAATACTGTGATCATTCCTTCAATACTAAATACCAACCAAAGTTAGCCTTTTGCTTGTGTGCCTCGACATGCATTAATTTTTCCGGAGCGATCGCATAGCAAGGGGAAAATCCCAGTTATTGAAAAGAACTGCTTACATGTAGATTCAGAGGAGAACCATCATGTGACGCGGAAAGGCTTTTGGAAATGCATTCCTCATACGTGAATGACCCCTAAACAAATAAACACTGAAAACGTTGTTCCGCATTAATTTTCGTCGCTGTCGGTATGATTTAGCATAAATGAAAATGATAATTGAGTAGAGTCAACAGACGAATCCTTCGTTGTAGAGTGAGGCTTATGCCACAACACGGCAACCACATCCGCAAGGCAATGGTAGGGTCGTTAACAGCATTACTTTCATTTTTTCTTTCTAAAAATGATTCACCTACCCAACCAACCCAAAAATTGGAAGCCAATGAAGAAAAAAATGTAAACCCCCAAAAAATTACTTTCTACCCAAGCCATCAACTTTCCATTTTTTTTCGCAACCAGGACTATTACACAAAAAGACATCATCCGCAGCAACAACTCACGTGGAAGGGTCTTCAAAAAAGGGTCAATTTTCTTAACACATTTAGTTTTCTTGCTTCGCCAAAATTGCAAAATCCATTTACACATCAAAAAAGAAAAGAAAAAAGGGATTCACTGCAACGCAATATATAAAATACCTACAAACGAGTTATAGGCAACTCAACGAAATATATCTGCTGCTTCATATTCTTAAATCTTCTTCTCCATTTGCTTCTGTTTGTTGGGAATGACGATGAAGATGACTATGAAAGTGGTGCAGTAAGAGTACAGCTATATTCCAAACACTGCCTCAACAACAACAACAACAAAAACTACAAATACAACATCATCGAAATCATCCAATTCCTTTTCATGCACGTGCGCTTGTTTCAGATTACCATATATCCTTTCGTATCACAGCAATAATCCAATCTGACTTTTTTCTACGATCATCCTCATTCTCATCATCAGTACTCGGAACAAAAACTGCCCAACACAGACACGATAGCCTGTATATTATAAAGATGCTTATACACTCTGGAATATAATCTACTTTCACTCTGCAAAACTGCATGAACTTGATGGAAAACTATATTATGTAACTGGATGTGGGAGATGGGTGCCGTAAACAAAGAGTGAAAAAATGTATGGGACGTTTTGATGGAGTGACTGTCTTCAGTGGAGCCATATCGTCAACAACAAGAAAAACCCTGTGCCTGCCGATATACCACCTCACATCAAGTTTACCCTCTTCTAAAAATCCAATCTCTCAGTTGAGTTTTCCTGCTCGTTTTTTTGTACTTATTCAATGATGATGATCATCATGATCACTGGGATGACTTGGGTGGACGCCACGAGGAGACCTAAGGAAGAGATAGGCAAAGCCAGAACAAAATGAAATATACACAGGTGGAGAAAGATCTCTGAAATATATCATTTTTTTATTTCGACGCTCAACATTGCTATTTGTGCAAGTGGAAGAATTTTAGCAGAAAATCAACAACAACAGCTACCATTTCGGAATCTCTTTCGCTTCTCAAGATTTTTTCGACAGTGTAAAGGGAGTACCAATATTTTATACCTTCTCTGTCAGCATTAGCATCAACAGAAGCGAAGGGAATCGCAAGGAAATAGGATGAAGTAAAGGACGAACGAACAATTTTTCTATTTTTCTTGGATGAAGAACAGCAAAGGGGGAAGAGATAGAGTGTTTGTGTGTGTGTGTCGTCCTTCGTTCTTCTTTTCCTCAAAGGGATTTTTGGCATCATCATGACTGAATGAGTCCGTATCAGAATGTACGGTACAAATACATACACAAGTAGAAAGCATTTTAACCTACAGCCGTGACAGAGATTCTGTCGTCGTTTCTTTTCTCTCTTTTTTTGCATCCCTTCTCGACATTACTTACTTTGGCAGCAATGGCGGCAGTCGTACTCATTTTTATGCATAAATATTACATACTATGTCATTATGATGGCTTTGATAATGTTGTACTTTCAACGTTTTCATTTCTACTTAAGTTGAAGGAAAATGTCGTTGTTCAAGTTAACTGGAATCATTCCTTTTTTGCTGCGGGATTCTACCCTTCATGCTATTTCGCTCTTCTTGTTATTATTACTATTATTATGTTGTTATATTGTGTTCGTGAAGTCATCTTTACGTATGAAATGACGGAGTCGAGGGGCAGACATAAAAGTTATTATTGCTATTACACAATGATGAGCTTCAGAGCAGTAGTGATGATTACTGTGACGACGGCGACGGGAGAAAGGAGACAGTGATGGCGAGGAATTTCGATAGACTACATAAGGAATAAAGTTGTTTGGTTTTTTGTCTGCATTCGTCCATATGTATGGCCCGCAACGCAATCCACTGTGTAATATGTCTTGCTGGTCTTGTTCGGTGTTGTATGTGAACATTCATGCTACATCGCCACGACACTACTGGTTGTAGTTGTAACCATAAATGACAATAAAAACTGCTGTAATAAAATAGATGTTGAGGAGAAAGTGGTGTTCAGATCGTGATAGGGGTGATGGCGACAACTGGGAGGAAGACGGCGAGTGTTGTTATCCATTTGTAACGGAGACGTTGCGTCCTGTGTAACAACTTGATGTTCTTTTTATTAAATTGCAAGGCGAGCAAAGTGTAAAATAATAAGGGACAAACAAGAGAAAAATGGAAAAATAATGAAGGCAGCAACCAACATCTTTTTAGCCGGCATCCCTCTGTCATAAACCAACTTTTCTACTTATATAAGGTAAGAGGCAGCCAAGCAAAGAGAATATATTTACTGGTAAACTAGGCCACTTTCTGAGCTTTCTACATAAATAGGAGCAGTGAAAGTCAGGAAAAGACCATGCCATCTTTTATGACTATAGAACCACGAATAACCTGCCAGTTTGTCCATCGGAAATATAACAGCCTACTTTGTAATGTAAATCGGTGGTAATAGTAATAATAACGAAGTTACTGGTTGATGGCGTTGTTGTATGAACGATCCCTTTCGTCGATAACCTGAAAACATTTCTGTTTTTGAGTGAATATGACAAGAATACAAATTGTGTCTGTGCATTTAGGGTTTGTTCAATTTAACTTTGCTCAATGCTGTTTGCTTTAGGACTATGCCTAGGACGTACCCCACTCATCGTCATCACCGCTGGTTATGTTGTGCCGTGTTCCACCACCACTGGTAAAAATCTACTAGTACTACTACTACTACAAAAGGACGAGATGACGACAACGTACATGATGGTTCATTGGGACTAATACAGAAAGAGCCGAAGGAAAAAACAACAAACCCATGTTGAAGTTGAAGCATACAAAGTCACGAACGCGCTAAATTTGTTCGGAGGTGATAGCATAACGCTCTGAAAACCTCCAGTTTCCGTTTTTCCCCCAGATCAACTCAAATGACTACTCTGCTACTGCTGTGTGTGGTGTGCTGGCACTGCTGTTATTTATTAAATAGCGTGAGCTAACAAACTTGTCAATTGCAAGACTGTCTGTCGTACAGTCTTTACTGTTTGAGCAGTGCAGTGTTTGTTATTGATAATAGTTTATAGATATAGATTTACCAATTAACGTTTAACTCAAATTGACATGTCACAACGATACTCACTTAGGTTTCCTGTACAACAGCATTCGAATAAGGGATGGGATTACTACAATTACTTTGACACTTTCACTTTGAGCATACTACTGACTCCTGGAAATGATCCAATCTGCAGGTGCGTGTTGGATCAAATAATGCAGCGGAGGCCATTAATTACGTACAATCTGTATCTTCAAAGTTCGTCATAGGGCGTGTTGCCCGGCCACTCGGTATAACTGTAACCCAGGCCTGGACTCAAAACAAATTATCGCATCACTTATCAATTTTCAAAGGGTTTCCAATTTTCCTAACTAACTTGTTTCAAATGTTAAGAACTCGTAAATCAAACAATAAGTTGTGGAAACACAAACTATACACTAACACCAGTTTGTCTGTCACGTAGTTGCGCGACATACACTAAAAGTAAGAGTGTAGACAAATGCAAGTATTTTATAAAATAGACTTGATATATAAAAGTAACTAGTAACTATGCAATTAAAAATAAAATAATTCCAAACTGCTTTATTAGAAGTGCTAATGTCAATTCCACTTCAAAATAGAACATAGCAAAAGTAATCGTATAAAGCTATTTTACCCGCGGAACTTCGTAACAGCATTTACAGCGGTTTACTAACAGCCTGGAATTATTTGAATTCCCCACTCTACCCACGCAGTCTTCACCAACAAACAAGACCGGCACACTTGGCCAATTACTTGAATGAATGAAATTTATGCGTGCTATAATTCTCTTGATCAGGGGACATGGTTATATATGTGTAAACTAAATGGGTACCTACATACAGTTTAAATTATTTTCACAGTCACAAAAGTAGCAGTGGTATAGTGATGGAAGCACCAACCGAGAAAAAGCGTAATGAACTAAATAAACTAGAATGATTAAGGTGTCGGACGTAAAAGCATCGCTCCCCCTTTTCCAAAAATGCTAGTTGTGTTATACAGTAATGTATCCCTTGCGCGATTTGTGTGTGTACAATTTACATTAGCACTTTATTAAACGTCTAATTTATTTGGATGTCTAAATACACACCATCCCTACTAACGCCTGTGGGGGGAAGGGGTTAGTGACGAATCTCTTGTTGCTTTGTCATTAAATGGTTTGGTGAGTAGGTTTCTCTGTCATCAGTATTTTTATTGAAAATTTATCCAGTGGTGCCGCAACCCAAATTAAAAACCCGAGTTCAAAATTAAAGAGAGAATATACGTTAAAATTTTTGCTTAGAATGATGACAATGAGCTTGTTTGGTTAGAAAACAAAGCAACAATATGAAAGTTTTTGCTTGGTCAAGAAATAATATGTGGTGAATTAGCTGCTTTTCTTACTTTTAGTAGCACGTGCTTGATTTTGTAGATAATATGAACCATTTTGGTTGTTTTTTTGTGTTGGATAATACGCATAATGCTAGCTGACAGCTTGCTGCCTATTGTGCATGTTTTCCCTTGCTGGCCCTGCTGATATTTTATGCGGGAGGGATTTTGCACACGCACACGTCGTCCTCAGGAATTCATAGGACGACTCCACAAATCACACCGATTCACCGCACCATCGCTCGTACTGAATTTGGAATTGGGTGAAACTGGAATGAAAAGAGGAAACAAAAGATTTCAAACTGGATTGTTACATGAGATATGTACATGATTCAGAAGACGAATACGAAGAGAAAAGATGAGAGGAAGGAAGAGTAAGCAGTTCTCATTTTCTCTGAAATGAATACAGAGAATGAGAGGAGGGGAAAGTTAACCGTAGAGAGAAATACAACCACATCACTCGAGTCATTGCCTTTTCTAGAAAAAACAGCGTTGTGAATATCAGATACAACAGACCGCAGAACCGGATTATGTGACTGGTACCTATATATATGCAATATATCTTCCAGCCTTTTGCACAAGAATAGTAGACAAGAGAAGGAAAATTACGTCGTTGAGTGTAAATAATAAACCCGCTGTAATTGCAGGAGTAACGAAGTGGCTGAAAGAGAATGATGCGGTTTTGCTGGTCAACTTGATTGAGTCAGCGCACGGTATAAAATATTTCCACAAAAAAATATTTTAATCGCCCCGTAACCCTTGAGAATCAATTTGATTTCGGATATGGACGTCATCTTAAATTGCTACACGCGTTTTCGAATCAACCAGCACACGTTGTGTGTTGTGATGTTTCTCCCGCCAGCCTCGGGAATTAAATGAAGTAAATGGCTCCACACAGTGCTCGTCTCGTCATCTTTTGCTGTGTTAAATTCCGTTGAATTTGGCCAGTAGTGTGCTTACAAACTGAGGGTGGAGGGACGGACAGCCGTTTTAAAATCCTTATATCCGAAAGAAAATCAGCTACATAATAAAAAATGGTAGGGAAGTCAGGGGATAACTGGATGAGTGATGATCAGACTCTCAAAGTTTAGGTAACGACATATTCCATATAGTCTCTCAGATCACCATGAGCTTCAGTATGTGGTCGAATCACATGAAAAGAAGTACTTTACCTAGAAGTAGCCTCACTTTTAGTTACCTATTTTGCATATTTTTGGTTTTAGTGACATAAATGCCTAAACAACCTTTATACACGCATAATTTCATATTTTTCTTACATATGTCATGTATTTATGCAAAGTTTGGCTTTTGATGGACCATTTTACCATACTTTTCAATATTATACTTTTTGACCAAAACTATCTGAAGTACTCATGTACAGTTCACATTTCAGTTTTACGGTTAGAACGCGCGTAATTTGCAATTGACAGAAGCTGTCAATGAAATTTTACATGCAAAATCTTGCCTTAAAAATAACAAAAGTACTTTTGGGCAGCAAGTTCTCCATAAATTGGGGACAGTGGTCGCAAAGAACCCTAACTTCTCTCAGTTAATAGAAACATCAAAGGAACTGCTTGGCGATGTTAGTGCTAACACAAATTGGGATCCTAGCGCTATTGTTTAAATGAAATCTTGTCCAACAACTACTATAGAGGTAGAAAGAAGTTTCAGTGCCCATAAATTCGTTTTGGCAGGTCGACGAACTAACAAGAAGTGTGATAATTTGGAAATGGACATTAGTTTGGAATTTTGAATTTACTAGAACAAGTAAACTGTTTTGAACGCGTTAGTAATTGCTGTATTTTTGTACAAATTGAAAAGAAAAATATTGTAAAATTAAAGTTTTGGGGTTTATATTTGACATGGTCTAAGGAACTCGATTTTCGAAAAATAATAAATCGTTGACTAATATTGTACATAAAAATGTAAAAGTTAATGACATATTTTGATGGTTTTAATGACCTAATGACATATATAAAAGGGCGTTTTTAGTGAGCTGAAGTTTGGGAGTCTGGTGATGATAAACAGCCTACTAATGCGTAGTAGCTTCATTCCTATCTTTCTTCTTTATTTGTTGTGTCCGTGTGGTGTCCGGGAGCTGTGCATTGTAAACGTAACACTTCGGTTTTTTCGTTACATCCACCTCCTTGCTCACTTTTTTAACATAATGTAAATGGAAAATTTTAAATTGTTGTCACTTTACCTATGGGCCACTCGCCAATCCTTCATGCGTTACGTTCTAAATGAACGTTCCCTTTCTGTACATGAAGAATATGTGACCGTGTATGAGAACGATGATGATGATACATGATGAAGCAACAAAATGGTTCATTTATCGACACGTAGGTGGCATACGTGTATGAGAATGTACGCTTATATAAGGATTAAACTTATACGAAGCGTGGGCAGCGTGGCATTAATAAACCGTATATTTTCTTATGCTGGGTCAACCGTATATTTTCTTATGATGGGCCGACCGTATATTTTCTTATGATGGGCCGACCGTTTATTTTCTTATGATGGGTCGACCGTATACTTTCTTATGATGGGCCGACCGTATACTTTCTTATGATGGTCGACCGTATACTTTCTTATGATGGGTCGACCGTATACTTTCTTATGATGGGCCGACCGTATATTTTGTTATGATGGACCGAACGTATATTTTCTTGGGATGGGCCGACCGTATTTTTTCTTATGAGAAGTCGACCGTATATTTTCTGTGTAGTACCCACTCCCTCCATCAGAATGCGTAGTATTCTGGAAAGTTTTCTAGTAAGTATTTGATATGGTGTTCATATGTGTGCATATTTATTATTTATGATGTTGATGAAGCTTTCTAAATTTATTCCCGTTGCAAAATCGCAGAATGAAAATCAAATCATCTTCACAGTCGTATATGTATACAATACATTACGAACTCATACGTGAAAATAAACAACTGCTTGATTTCTTTGTTCGCGTGGCGACTTCTTTTTCTTACTATCTTTTAATATATGGTAGGTAACTGTTCTTTATTTTAGCACCATTCTTCTGACACACTGAAACGCCAGGGTAAGGTAGCGTTTTATAACTAGAATATGGTTCGCGCCTCTGGGTTGAGCCAAGTCAAGAACGCTTCGAGTTGTTTAAATTTAAGGTACAAGTTATAGATCCATATGTGCGGTATACCGAGAGTCAAATTTCCCTCATAACGTTAATACGTTTGATTCCATTTAAATTGAGTTTTCGCAATTTGGCGATTTTTACTAATGTTGCGTTAACGCGGAAGCCACTTTGAGGTTTAGCAGAAACAACTATCACATTGCCCCATACCAGCATAAGTCGAATTTATTGAACCCTGCGACGACGCCCAGCAACAAATAGAATTCGTTAACGCATGTTATCACTGTCATAACTGTGCAAATGATAAAAGTCTCAAAAAGCCACACCCACTCCCAATTATATAACATGTAATCGGTAGTGCCAACGCCATGCACAACTCCATTTACAATCCAGTGTTCTATTAGTACAAGTTTTTGTGTGAATCTAACGTTCTGTTGTAAGTACAAATTTTAAACCACAATCCATCAGGTTGTTCATTTGTTCAGAAGTCAGTTTTTCACCGTGGCGGATACTTTCTCTCAAGATTTTAACTCTTATTTTTGACAGAATGAAAGAGACGTCTCTGGTGACATCTAAATGGCTTCTTCTTCTCAAATAAATTAGATGCCTTGTGCATCCCGATGTAGTACCCAGAGTGAAAAAGAGCACTTTCCCTCATTTATCTTACTGAAAAACGGAATTTCAGTTCTAACAGTATTTTAGGGTCAATATTGAGTGGACTTTCATATATGC
>JAHZNB010003889.1:0-11249 GCA_027744295.1 Callyntrura guangdongensis
ACGCACACTTTGAAAATTTCGTCCAAGAAGAAAAAAAATATTTAGAAACAAATCACTTTTTATGCTTGTAGGCGATGGTGATACTAAAAAAACAAAGATAAATTGCTTTAATGAATTCTCCGTCTTTCTTGACTTCCAGACTAAAAGACAGAGGGAGCAAAAAAAGAACTGATTTTTTAAAACTCTTCGGTACAATAGTACATGTAATATCAGCATTGTACGCATCATTTAAAATGAAAAGAGGGACAGAAAGCAAAAAAATATATTTTGCGTCATTACATCTCTCATTAAATGTATTACCATGCTCAGTTTAAATTATCACTGAGAGATAATCAAAGAATCACAAAGGGAGCAAATAAGTGCAGAGGCAACTACTCTCGAGTTAATTATACAAGTAGAAAGTGACTCAACGTCATCTCATGAAGAATTAGTCAGTCCGAACGCTGGGACAAGAGGATTGTAGCAAGTTCACTATTATGAGAGGCTTTTGTTGAGAGGGTAAAAAAAGTGATAAAGATTTTCTCGCTGGGAAAATAAATAAATTAAATGGACAGGGTTAATGGTAATAATACACAGAGTAATCATGTTTGCATTCATTTAAGATGGTGATAGTGTTGATGATGATCATCATTCCGATCAACAATTTTTATTTCTCTCCGAAGAAGCAAGGAGAATCAAGGAAGAAGGAGGAGGAGGAGGACAGTCAGACGATTTATTGGAATTTTCTGTGCCTGTGTCTGTCCATCAATACAGCAGCGAGGAGGATTGATGGGTTCACTTTTCTTTTACTGCGTGGCTTTGTTTGGTTTTTACTGGCTTTTATTTACGGCTGTTGTGTGTCTGCGTTGTATGTTGTATGTGTTGTTAATGTCCATCGTCGTCGTCATTTTGAGTAGTCAATGCTATCGCAATAAAAATGTATCCATTTCAACGCACACACACTGTAAAACAGTAATTGTCTCAATTGGCCAAGTAAAGTGTGAAAAACAGGTTTTCCAAAAAACAATCTTTTTATTTCAGCAAAACACACAATGATGAGAATTTATTTAGTCAGGGCGCTATAATAGGTAGGTGTTTATACGCAGGTATGTATGCGCCCGCTATTAAGTAGATGCCAGTGCAGAAGTGAGGGTAGGCAGCTTACGGCGTAGTCATTATCATCATTATCATCGATGGATTTAGTAGGTTAAGTAAGTTAAATCAAGACACAGCAACTGTATAAGCATATCTAATTATGTACCTACTTATACGCTTCTCTATTGACTCATTTCGATTTAAATGATCTTTCAATCAAATCAATATATCTGATTGTCTTGAGGAAAAACACTGGTTACAGCAGGGTGCTATTATAGGAGTCATCACATCAGCCCTAAAGTAAAAACAGAGTTATCAAAGTACTAAAAATACAGAAAAAGTAGTCAGGAAAGTTGAAAGATTAAGTCATTATCAAATCAAGACGACGCTAGCTGTTGTTAGTTGGCGTAATGTGGCAGAGAATAAAAGAGTCATTTTAGTTTTAGCATTATTGCTGGCTTGAACGCTGTTTTTGCCGTTGCATTGCAACATATTATAAAATGAGCCTAACTGATTGATTCAGTGCCGTTTAAAAAAAATCATGAAAAGATAAAACATATAAATTCAAAAGATACCTAGCTTTTAGCTGTTGCGTTACCATGACAACAAAAATCTTATTTTATTTGTGAAAATGTACAATACTATGGAAACGTAAAAAATTAATAACTAATATGCTGACCAATCCAATCCCTCCTCCCGCTCCTCCTTCCTTAAATGTTGTGGATGGACCCGGTTCGGATGAAAACTTTATCAGTTCACTGCAATATATACTATGATTGATAATAAATCGCTGCTTCAATTATTTGAATTTGGTTAGAAAATTATATTGGAATTCAAAGAAGCTATAGAATTAAACGTTTATCAACTTTTTCATAAAGTATAAATTATTGTAAAGGAAATTAATAGGTGTATAAAATAATTTTTGTTCTGTACTCACATCAGGCATGTCTAAAACAATATCATTCTTGCTGCTGAAATAAAACAGAGCTCTATTATATCACACAGTTAGAAAAGTACCATTTAGAATGTTAAATCATCAATTTGCTCCTGATCGGAATTGCCCACCGATTTCACAGCAATGCTAATTGAGACCGGAGGCCTATAGAAATTGTACTTTCATCAGTACAAACTATGTACATAGTTGGGAAAAACAATAAAAACTGCTCATCCCACCCAACCCTGATATCACCCAACATCATTAAAATTTCCCATGTATTCAACCAAAACAATGTACGTGTTTCACTGATCTTTTATTACTGTTTTTGCAGATTATACATTCCAAATGTTCCCTGTTTACATCCCCAGGACATCTTTCCCCTACCAAAATGTGGATGTTTTTACAATTAAAAAGACGCTAAATTGCAAAATATTTGTAATAATAAAATCAAAGGTACGATGATGATACGGGCTGCTGAATGAAGCGACCTTAATACAACCCCGACATTATTAAAAATATTTTATCCCGGAGCATGATTTTCTAATTTCTTCCATACCACCATCATCAGAAAATAATTGGGTAATAATCAACCTGCTAAAAATTAATGACAGTATCAATCACATCAATGTTCATTCCTTTGCCTATTCAAAATGGCTGTCCAAAAGCCATGTTTAAAAAATTAGAGACTGGTAGTGGGGTTACAAACACACTTTTACTTTGGTTTACTCACACAAAAAAAACAGTAGCAAATATGCACTCATTTTTGTACATTAAAACGCTTTGTTTATCTCCACATCCCACTTTGTCTGACTTTCACATGATCCACGCATGTGATATGGGATTCCTCCTGGATAATAATAATATCGTATAATACATACAGCTATGGGCTGCCTCACATGACAGTACTCCTCATAATTATCTTGAGCACAATCAATAATTGATTCACAAACCTTCGAGAAACACAATTAAATTACAATGAACATAATATAATCAACTTTGTATCGCTTTTCTATGTAATCGAGTGTGAACGTGGTGGCTGTAGCTGGTTCGTTCGTAGTTGGTATTATATATGAATTTTAATAACGCAAAAAAATGCTGAAGCGAAGCTGCTGTTAAAACAACGTCACTCATTCAGTCAGATTTTTTAGGAGATGGAAAACCTTTCAGCCTCCTTATTCCTTTCCTCCAGTTTTTCTTCTTCTTTGAATGTCTCAAGTGATAATGTGAGTTTTCCTGTGTGCCTGCCTATGAGTAGGCATATTAGTCAGTTGGTTGGATACTTCATCATTTTTCTATGCATTTTAATCAACTCTTGAATGATGATTACGATGATTGCTGCACCACACTTGTACAAGCTTGTGTGAATATTACAGCAGCATCAGGGGAAAAAAATCAGAGAGTACGGCTATTCTTTAGCAGAAGGGGATAATAGGTTACATAAAAATTTGATGCCATATAATTACCAGCCGAGGAGGTGTTGTGCTGTTGCAAGCCACCCGTGTCCATCATTATTTTTCTACCTTCTTCTTTGCTCCAGATGAAAAACGCTGCTGGAGAGGAAGAAACTGGCAAAAATTCCTCCATTTATTAAAAATTAAAAAAATACCTCTCGGATAATTAATTTTTCGCATCTAGAGGAAAAGAAGTAATAAGTTGGAATAGTTTTTGGAACAAAATTTATCTCTAATCAGTAAGCAATTATTTCCAAGGAGTAATCTTAATAACTATTTTATCTACTACGGCACGGCATGACATTTGCTAAAAAGGAAAATAAAAATTGTCTCAAAGCGCCCCAGCATGACACAACTTGATTCCAGCAGCAGCAGCGTTGACTTTGACACAGTGTTTGTTACACACGTGTGGGTTGTAGCGTGGCCTACATATTTTTTTTCTTTTTTCTTGCCAGTTTGACGTGTTTGGCAGGAAAACCTGCTAAACCTTTATAATTATCATATCGTGTCAACTGACAAAATATCAAGTTCACTCATTTCTACTAACAAACCATAATAATAAGAACAAGTGCAATATTCGATTTACTCCCTCCTTCAGTCAATCTTCCATACCTATATATATGCCCAAGCACATGTAACGCCACAGGTGAAGACTAGAGAGAGAGGGTACAGCATCGGTGTAGTAGTGGGACCGAGGCGAAAATAAAGTCAGGTGAAATGAAACATGCTCTTTACTCTTTTACCCTTTTCCTTTGACTTCGTTTTGGGTTGTATTTATTCATAGAGAAAGAAATGATGCTTGTCTAAACTTGTATGCAGTTATGATCTCTGTCCATTTAGCTGAATGACATGCAATGCAGTATGGCTGCATAATATTTTTTACACAAAGAAAATAAGAGCAAGATTGCGTGACTTTGTTGTTTGTGCTGCTGCTGCTGTTGGGCTGCGACAACACTTTGAATTTTGAGAATAACAACAGGTTGGTCGTGTTGGTTAACTGCCAATTTAATAATAAAATGGTTTGGTACGCTACAACGTTGGATGATAATATTTTTTCTATCTATTTTATCTGCTGCCTTACAAGATGTACCATGCCACAAGATAGCTTCATGAATGCAAGTTGTGCTGTATTCTCTGTTATGTCGTCAAAGTCATTCTTATAAAATACGAATACGCACCGCCACTAGTTGTGGTCCACTACACAACCATTATCCTCGCATCTTAAGGATCACCACACACCACCACACACAGCCATCATTGTCGATTGGTAAGTCTCTCAATTAGAAATGATTTGAGTCATGTAAAACCATCTGACACGAAATCGGCAGTCAATCAACCAAATTAGAAGTCCAAGAAAGGTAATAATAATAATATCAAAATGTAGAAATGTCCAATTCTTAAAATGACCAACAACGAGTGTGGCTGGCTCATGACATGCTGGCTCACATCAGCAGAGCCACAATTCGGTTTACTATATTATGTAGACAACCAAATTCCACAGTCGCCCCAATTGTCCCGGAGTATGTGTTTGGCAAGGAAGATAGAAAATCGACATTTCAGTTTTATTTTTCTTTCACGGCTGCATAAATTTATTGAAACGTGGAATCCAAATACATAAGTTGAATGTTGTATTATTGCAGTTATTATTATTGCCTCATCATGATTCATCATCATCATCATAGTGGTAGTAGCAGCAGTTGTTTTTCTTTCCCGCAGCAGAATTTTTATAAGACATTTTAAAAATGTCCGTTTAGCTGGGTAATTCATCGACATTGGCGACGACCCTCACCCTGTAGCTACTAAACCTTGCCAGATTTTTTTTACTCCTGTTTAATGCGTATACCTACCAAATGTACGAAGTTATATAATATTATAGATATCTGCCTTGCTTACAAACAAACATGCGTAAAGTTATTCCGCACATAAAAACTGGACATTTGACTAGACATTTTTAAAAATGGTACGAAAATCGCTGTAAGGACTTTTCCTCCTCCTTGTGTGCTGCCTTCTTGTTGTTGCTGCTGCTGAAAAGATATGGAAGGCCAGAGCAGACCACACAGGGATACTTGTAATGAGAATAAAACAGTAATGGAGGTAATAATATGCATATTTTATGTAATCACTCACTCAACAAGCGAAAGAAAAAAAATAAAAGAGAACAAAAAATCTTCATGCCTTTCTTCCCTCTTTACTTTTTCATCTTCTACGTCGTCGTCATCGTCATTTTAAATTTTTTGAATGAATACAAAAAGCAGAGAGACAGAGAGAGAGAGAAGTGAAGAAGATGCGGTGGGACGGAGTTGGTGTTACTTCTGGAACCAACAAGTGGAAAACTGGTCATCATCATTAAATTAGAAGAGGATGAGGAAGCGCCGGAGAAAAAGAAAAATGTGTGTGGGGTCCAAAGATCCAATGACTTTTTACTGCCGAGGCTAACTAATTTTCTAAGAGCAACGTGTGCAAGCACACATTAAATTTGGAAATATGAGAAGGCTCTTTGCTACTGTGCGTACGTACACGCACTCACTCAAGGTCTATCCTTTCTCCGTCAAATGGTCATTAAAGGCATCTCATCTGCCAGTTTTTGCTGTAGAGAAAGGAGAGAGAAAGAGCGCTCACGGAATACATCAATATTTTCCCACGAAAAAATTGCATCTAACTACTTGAATCTGAAATGAGATGCTGCATGATGGGATCATGTCAATTACGATAATTTATGCAATTGACATGCTGCTGCTGCTGATGATAATGATGACAATGGCAATGCCATGTTTGTGAAACGAGGATAATGATGATGACACACGTACCATTTTACGAAAATGAATATCGTTCATCATCATCATAATAATAACAACATCTTCTTGTCTCAACATTTGAGTGCGAAGAAAAGCTGATGAAAGGTAGAATTGTAGTTGCTGATGTGTTCTCTCTCTCCTTCTCTGCGTGTTCCGGTTTTTTTTTTACATAATTACCGTGTCATCTGATTTCAATTCAAAAAGACGCTAACTCTGCTACTTACAACTAGCAAGAAAACTACGATGATCGTTACGATTTTCTTAACACTGGTATTATCTCTATCCATCTGCATTTTGCAACAATGCAAAGATGGGAAGCCTGATAGAAGATAAACAAAATACACCAATCCTTCTCCTACCGCTGCGTCTAGGACGCCGTTGATAGAATCGAACAATGCGAGAAAAATGCTTTATAATGACATGAATATTAGTTTTTCTCATTTTATCGGTAGCCTCATTTGCCATGTACGTATTGTTAGTTAGTTAAGTAGCACCACACCACCAATACGCAGTAGTAGTAAGGCTGCTGTCATTTTACGGAAGAACAACAGGCCAGACAGACAATCATGTTGTTGCTGCTGCTAGACATTCATTTCTTGTGCGGGTGCTTATCGTTTCTCTGTCGAAGTCAAAGTGTTCTTGAAGCATTGCATGTTTTTAGCCCGGATGATGATGATGGCGATGAGGATGATATTGAAACTGGCTGCTGAACAAACACAATAATGTAATTTTTTCTGCCTTGTCTAAAATCCAAAATGACTTAATCATCCATCCTTATTGCTTCTCCCAGATTGTAACGCAGGGCTGCTGGCGTGGTGATGAGGAGGAATATGGTGATCTCTTTCCTCTGTATATACGCTTGACTGAAATAAGTCATGGAGCAGTAGCTAGAAAAAAATATACCCATCGAAGATTCTTTTTTAAAGGCTTTCACTTGTCAGAATTGCATGCATGCATGCCTCAGCTTATGTTGACGATGGTGATGAGGATGACGACGGCATCAATCCCAATCGCTGGTTCTTGAGAGCATTCTTCTTGAGAGTGTGAGGAGCCAGTCAGCGTTCAACATGGCATGACGGTTATCCATATCGTAATACTGGTACAGTCAAGCACCTATAAAACATTATCCCGATAACAAAGACAAATTACTCATCGCCTGTTTTACACACACATTCATACAGCCAGACATGCAGAGACAAGTTATCTGGGGAAAAGAGAAGGGGAAAGAATGAAGGAGAGAGAATATCCCTTTTTTATTCACGCATACCGTCAACGTCCCAGTCCTCAGATGAAGATGCACCAGCAACAGTAGCGAAAGAAATCACGGTAACGCTGTCTACTTTTCTGGTTGTTCAAGCAGGAGTGGAGAAGACGATGCTTTGCTTTTTAAAAAATATGCCAGGCAAGACATAATGGTGATGCCACACTTTGCCATTCAAATGTCAAGCAGCCTTTGGAACAAGACAAATGTCTTCTTTTTTATGAAACAGCTTCATTTTAACAAATAAAATGTGAAATGCATGCTGTCTGGAAATATGCAGCTTAATGCAAGCGTTGCATTGTATATGCAGTGAAACTGCAACTGGAAAAATCGACGGCGTTGGACGGATGCTTTGTCCAAGGAAGGGAAATTTAAAAATAGAAAGGGTGATTTGTCTGAATATAGCAACATTACGATTTTTAACTGCGAGGATTTAACAGAATTGCTTAAATCGTTTTTTTGTTGATGGCGTTGGTATTTTTATTTTTCTGGCATTCCAAAGTTGCAGCGTAGTTATTGAGTAAAATTATTTCAAAGAAAATTGTTGTGCTACTTTGCATTGATGCATATTGGAAATGAGCATCTGCATCCTATTCATTACTGCTTATGATTATGGTTATTATTTTTTATATTTTTTTTAATAAAAAACGGTGGTTCTGTTCAAGAGGTGACTGGGATGAGTGACGAACATAACAAGCGCGTCAATAAAAAACTGTGTGGTTGAACAGTATTGTATTCCATGGATGGCACGGGTGTATCCGGGTGTGCCAGAAAACAAACGCGTGAGGTTCTTGGGAGGGTAACGTATACAATGTTTGGAAATAGATTGGATCAGCACGCGAGAAAAAAATATCAGGCTGCTAAACCGGATTCAACTCATCATTTTTTTCCAAGTGTTTTTAAATAGTAAAACTGTAGTATATAGAATACTATATAACAGAAAGGAATTATTAAAATGGGATTTTTATGGAATGGGTGATGAAAGGTATATGACATACTTATTGCGCGGATATTGGGTAACATATATCCGTTATAATAATAAGAGGGATGCAAACAAGGTCATCTCATCTCTTGCTTCGTCCATACAAAGAGTAGTTGTGTGAGTATAGTAGTTATTGCTCATTTTGTTCGTTGTTGCTCAATGAGCCCATTTCCAGGAGATGAAAAATGAGATTTCCGCTGCTTGTCTTTTTCAGGGGTGGATGTATTTTTCCTCTATTCGTCTCTCATTTTATCCATCTCATCTTTTTGTAGTAGTCCAATCCAACTTATAGTTAGCGCAATACTAAACTTTTCTTTAAGGAGACTTAGCAGCACAGGCAAGTATTATTACGAGCCATTTTTTGTTAGCATTTTAAAAATCGTTTTCTGCCCAAAAAGAAACAAGAGGGTGCCATATGTGCAAGTCTGCTCTGTCAAAAAAATGCTTCTTGCTCTTGTCTGACACACGATTCCAATATCACGTTCCGAAGATCACGGTTTTCAGAGAAAAAAAAATCCGTCTTTATATGCATTCAAAATTTTTTGTTTATTTTTTCTGGAAAAAGAGAAAGCGATAAAAGTGGAGTAATAAGGTACAAACCGGAAATGTACTCAAAATAAAAAATAAGCTTGGTTGTTTAGAGTACAAAATTTACAAATACAAAGCTCTTCGTATACTTTCGGCACGTCACATAATAGATACGTAAGATGAGGTATAATGGGCAAGTACGCTTTAGGAGCACGTGTCTTGAAACATCGATTGTATTACACTCATTTCATAAAAATGAAGATTATTATTTAGTTGGAAAATACAAAGTTTCAAATAGACTGCAAAATTTTTTATTAATTTAAACGCCAAAATATAATTTTTAAATTTACTCATGATACTCTGAAGTGAAGATTCCAAGTAATTCCCTTCTGATTCGTGGTTAAAGTATTTTTGTAGTATAAGTAATTATCGACGAGAGGCTGCCGAAAAAGCCCAAGGATAATAATATTAATAATGTGTTGAAAACTGACTTCACAATTTTCAGTTCAGGTTTTAGCAACCGAACGAATCAAAACTGAGTTGAGTGCATATATACGTTCTCATCTCATATTACCCTGTCCTTGAATGCAGAATTCAAGAGTGTTATGTATATTTACATACCTATTTTTTCGTTGAAATTCATACATCGGTAATACGATAGTAATGGGTTGGTAGATTAAACCTTTCTTCCACTCGGGAGTTACCTGACCTAAGCATCACAAAAAATGTTTCTGTCTCTGTAGTTTTTCCTGGTGAAAAAAATAAGAAGGGATTTAGTCATGCATAACAAATTGTAATCCTTTCTCTTCCAGCTTGCCCATCACACACGCATACATACACAACAAACAATTTCTCCAATGCCGTATTTGTTACATGGTAAACACAACACAACTAGAAAGAGGGACATGGATAGCTTGTTGTCTGTCGAGAGACAATAAAACGACAGACGTTGATGCTACAACGATGACAATGATAAAAACCCAGTTTTTGTCTATTTTCATTTGTAAAACTAGAGATTTACTTTTTACACAAGAAATAGTAACCTACACGAAGGAAAACAACATGCTTTGCGTCTCTTTCTTGTTTTCAGCTTAAAGAAGCACATGGTGATGATGAGGTGGGGAGGCGAAGAAAATGAAATGCTTCAATTTGTTATCGTGGGAGAGAGAGAGAAGGGAGCATCTGTACGTAAAACCTACCAAAGTCCTCTTAACGCTTTTTCTTTAATACTTACAACGTACTCACACAAGTAAACAGAAAAGATGGGCATTTTCCTATATTATCGCATCCGTGCATCACAACAATGAGAAAAAAGTGAGTCAACTGGATTAAGTCACAATGATACAACCGTATCATCCTCAACAATCTGTAACAATGCACAGCAACAACTCGGAATCTGGGATCTACTTTTTTCCGTCGTCATCATTATATTATATCAAAGGCAGTTTTTTATTTATCCGGTTCTCTGGAATTATCTATCATTGCATTTATGACGTTATATTGCTGTAGTCTCAAGTCCCCCTAATTTTCTCTTTTTATGACAGTGCCCGATTTATTGTGCAGGTAGGCATTAATGGAATATAGTACTTTTTTTTATCTCTTCTATATACAACTCCAAAGGTTTTCCAAAGGAAGCTAAAGGAAATATAAAGAAAGATTTCATCAGTATCATTAGCATGATTACTAAAATCCGCGCAGCCGCATTTAATTTTACATTTATCTATTGTGACGGTCGCTGATGATAATAAACCCAACAATGGGAATGATGAGCAACGAGCTTTTGTGTGGATGCAAAAAAGGAACCAGATGGGACATTACATTCCTTTACTCTCCTCCGCGGCCCTGAAGAAAATCAACTATCCCGGATTAGGAAGATTCCCAAACAATTCCAAAGCGACATCTTTTACTTTTGCCATGTTGTCCTCTGGCTACACAGTGGTCCTGGTGTCTTTTCCGCAACACTGAAACAGGCTTACGCTAACAGGATTTGTTCTGGTAGATGGAAATAAGGGAAATGGAAAATTTGTTGTCAACTGATGGGCCCGCATGCTTTATGCTCTCATGTCTTAAATGTTTTTTAAAATAGTTTTCTCCGAAAATAAATCCTTGCCTGTGGTAAAGTAAATACTAGCATATATTCTTACGCGTAGAGCTAGTAGCATGATCCCGAAGGCATGCGCACACAGTGATACATCAAGAGGGAAAGGGACAGAGATAATTT